>VDFB02210837.1:0-19962 GCA_007258455.2 Sequoia sempervirens | reverse complement strand
ACTAAAATCCTATCCTTACAAAACATTTTATTTTATTTTTCAAATTAGATATCAGATTTTATCTAATATTAGATTTGTGGGCCATAGAAAAACCCCTTGTGAGCCATTTTGTGCATCCCAACGGACCCTACATTACGTTTGTAGGATTTGCAGGCAACAAACACACGGTTTCAGAAAGGAAGAGACAAAGATCAACTTTTTGGAGCATCTTCTACTCAAATTTTTCATAAGCAATGATTTTTTTAGCATCTTTTATGAGGTATAATGGTGAGCAACAATAATTGGAAGCAAAAACGCAAGAGAAAACTTACAAAAGAACAAATTAAAGCATATAGAAAAAGAGATAAAGAAGGTCATCAGAAGAGAAGATAAGGTATGTTAAATATTGGTGAATTTGAGCCCTATGGTCTTTCAAGTGAAGAGGAAATTGAATATGTTCAAGGTGAAAATGTTGAACATGATATTGAAATTGGGAATGAAAATGTTCAAATTGATATTGAAAATGTTCGAGGTGAAGATGTTGGAATTTAAGATGTTGAACATAATATTCAAATTGGGAATGAAAATATTTAAATTGATAATGAAAATGTTCAAGTGAAAATGTTGGAATTGAAAATGTTGAACATGATATTGAACTTGGGAACGAAATTATTCAAATTGATATTGAAAATATTCAAGGTGAAAATGTTGGAATTGAAAATGTTGAACATAATATTGAACCAAGTATAAATTACATTTCACCAGATTACATGAGAAATGAAGAACCTTGTGTGGAAGAGAGGAATATTCCAAATTTAAGACCTTCAAGAACCCCTAAATGGTATTTTGAAATTGATGGGAACATTATAAACAATTTTGAAGGCAATCTGAGGTCAACACGAACTGTTTGATTGTGGGCTACAAGAATTTTCAACCAATATTTTAGTGATAAGACATTGATCGAGCAATGCCAATTTTTTGTACAATTGCTAAAGATGCAAAAGATGAGACATTTGCTAGCCAAATTGAAGATTCGTGTGAACAAGAAGACTAAAAAAAACTCTATTATTGTCAAAATTATTTTTAATGCTCTCAAGTCTATTGGAAAAAATAACAAGGAAAAAGATAAAAGAGTCACTCAGAGAGTCATTACAACCACCCTAGTAAGCCATCAATTGAAAAATGCTCAATTTATGAGAAACTTATACTGATTTTGACAGAAATCACAAAACTTTGGATAGAACAATTGCAAGAAGAGAAAGAATAAATGATCCTCTTCAAAATGATACATGGGCTTTTGCTGGGAGGCTTCCACATACTGATAAGAAGCTAACTTATAATGTAAAGTAGGTAATTCAACAATTTTGACATGATAACTCTAGAGTATCACCCAATGCAAAGGATGTTTTAAAGTTAAGAATTGGAAATCAAGACTATACATTGCATCCTAAACATTTCTTGGAATCAAGCCAACCAATGTTGTTCAAGAAATTTATTCAAAACACATCAAAATATGGAAATATTGCAAAAGACTTTTGAAGGTTTAAAGCCATTTTATTGTGCACCTCTTAAGATTCGTAATACTTGTTGATACAAATACCATGTGGAGTTTTCAATGTACCATGAACTATTATTCTATATCCATTCTACTTTGCATACTAATGAAAAGTTGTAGGAGTGTGGTGTAATGCATCTTTTGAAATCATCAAGGGACTTGCTAGATATATTTTTATGTTCTAGAGATGATGGTTTCTTTTTCTATAGAAATGATTGTTTAATGCAAAGTGCTCACAATGTGGTGGCTTGTCAAAGTTTGTTCAATGTTTTCATGAGGGTTCCAAACATGAATTCAAAAATAATCTTTTTGAGAAAAAAAGATATGAGATAGTCAAATATATTTTGCGGAGTGGAGGTGAAGGTTCTAAATGTAAGTTGGTTACAAAAGAATGCAGTGTTGCTAATTTTATTTCAGATTTTAAGGACAATATTTTCTACAAGTATGCAATGCATAGTCATAGGTCTTAATAGTTGGATCAACAATTCATGATGTGTAAGGACTCTTTTCCAATTGACACTATTATATCAGTGGTTGATTTTGTAGAAAACTACACATTGCAACCACAAAATGAGGTACAATCTCAATATTACAACTCCATTTAGATTTCTATTTTTGTCCACATAACATTTATATATGCACCTGATAGTACAGAGGAGGATTGAAAGATAGTTAGAGAGTATCATTTTTATATGAGTGATGATATATTTCATTTATCCGAGTATGTTCAACATTGTTTCAAGATTTTTTTTGAGTTCTTGCAGGAGCATGATATAGCACTGGACTGACATCTCATTTGGTCAGATAACTACACAGGTCAATTCAAGAATGCTCATATGTTTTATTGGTTGAGTAGAATGCATGAAGAGAGAGGTGTACCTCATATTTGGAGTTTTTTTTAAGTTGTTCATGTGAAAGGGGAGCATGATGGAGTAGGTGCATGTGTAAAGAGAATTCTAGTTAAGGAACTATTGAAGATTTTAGGAGCAAAATTCAGTGATGGACATTCTATTGTTGATTTGTGTAGTTCAACATTGTCATAGGAAGGGAGAATTGATTCAACAGTGCATAGATTCTTTTGGTTGGTTGAAGAGGGTACAGTGGGAGGCAGATTGGATTGTCATATAATCAAAAATTCTTCAAAGATGCATTCATTTCAAATTTCAAATGTAAGCACATAGACCATTTGGACATGAGAGTTGGGTTGTTTTTTTCAAAGTTGTATTCAGTGCGAGTGGGATCAATGCAAGTTAAGTGAGTGGGTGGATACATGGGTTCCACATTATCTAACTCCTTTATCTCAAACTATATCCATGAGAAATGGAATAATTGAAATTTCAATTGATTACGATCGACTTTCAGATCTACTACAGCTAGGACATGTTTTTGCAGTTGTTGCATCGTAGGGGAATGAAGAGAGATCAAACTAGTGGTTGGCTTGATTTGTGCGAGTAAAGCATAAGCTAACACAATTGATGGAAGATGATGATGGGTTAGTGTATCCTACAGGTTCAGTTGTGGTTTCATGAATTTGGTTGCAAACATACATGATTAGAAAGAATGGCATACCTACATTTGAAGACTATGAGAAACAAAAAACCATTCTCATGTATTTGCACCTTGTTATAGCAACAAATGTTAAGCTTTTGAAACATCATCCCAAACCAAAGACAAAACAACTATGGACACTTAGTAATGTTGATCATGAAGAAATATTGGATACTCTTAAGCAAAGAGATGACCCTTCAAGCACACTTGAATATCATATTCAAGAAAGGAAGGTACAATGCTTAGGTTCATTATGCTTAAGTTCATTAGTGTTCTTTATTTAATACTGATATTTTGCATACTATTGCAATATAGGTGTCTTTAATAGTGATGTTGTGTATGTACTTTTGTGATATTTTTGGCATGATTGATCATGTACCTACTACAATAATAGCTAGCTTTGATCCTTTCGAAGAGGTATGCAACAAATTACAATAATATAGATTGGTTATTAAAAGCATCTTTATAGTTTGCATTACCATCTCATCATCAATCAGGTCATTTAGAATAATATAGATTGGTTATTCTAAACATCTTTTATAGTTTGCATTACTAATTCATCATCATTCAGGTTGTTTAGATTAATATAGATTTGTTAATCTAAACATTTTTTCTATTGTAAAAGTATAGATTTATTATTTGATAACTTTTGCGATATTTTTGACATGATTGATCATAGACCTGTTGCAACAATAGGAAGATCTGATCCTTTCAGAGAGGTATGCCACAAATTACAATAATATAGATTGGTTACTCTGAAAATATTTTACTATTTACATTACCATCTCATCAACAATTAGGTCATTTAGAATAATATAGATTGGTTATTCTAAGCATCTTTTATAGTTTGCATTACCAACTCATCATCACTCAGGGTGTTTAGATTGTTATAGATCTATTAGTCTAGGCATATTTTCTATTGTAACAATATAGATTATCATTTGACAACTTTTGTGATATTTTTGGCATGATTGATCATGGACCTATTGCAACAATAGTCAACTCCAATCCTTTCATAGAGATATGCAATATACTACAATAATATAGATTGGTTAGTCTAAGAATCTTTTATAGTTTGCATTACCAATTCATCATCATTCAGGTTGTTTAGATTAATATAGATTTTTTAGTCTAAACATCTTTTCTATTGTGACAATATAGATTTGTCATTTGAAAAATTTTGCTTTATTTTTGGCATGATTGATCATGGACCTACTGTAATAGTATGAAGCTCTAATCCTTTCAAAGAGGTATACGACAAATTACAATAATATAGATTGGTTATTTTAAGAGTGTTTTCTTTTAAGCATATTTTCTATTGTATGTAGTTTAACTACTACCTTGATGGTTTGTACAGGTGCTTGTCACTCTAGAACATCAACATACTACTCTTGTGGAAGACTATGCCCTGAATGCCTCCAATAGAAATTTTTTGTAAAATTTGAATTTTCAAATGTGAAACAATGTAAAAAGGTCATAACTATGTATGGGCACAATCTATATCTAGTGATTTTTTTGAAATATGGGTTGAATGCCTGACATTGTATAAAGGGTATGTTTAAAATGTAAAGGGGTCTGTATTTTGGAAACTCATAGGTTGAAATAGTCATATAGGTGTATGTTTTGTTACTTTAATTGGTAAAATTCTGTAAGAGCTTTGTGTACTTAATCGAGTTACAACTGGAGGTTTTCTTCTTGATTCTTGTTGGTATGCTTGTTTGAACTAGGTTTTGTAGTATCTCCTATTTATATATGATAAATTATAGTGGCTTGCCACTTTTTCCAAACAAAAAATGTAAAAAGGCTATGTGAAGGTCATTTCCAATGTAATTGAGTTTTTGATCTAGCAAAGTGGAAACAAAGTATTTGGGTGTGCATGATGTTCAAGTTGATTGGGTAAGAGTTTTCTAATGCAAGATCTATATGGCTTTAAACAACACAATTACAATTAAAAATTAATCAAACTCCAATTTGATCCTCAAACCCAAATTTGGGTGCAACTTCACTAAAATAGGCCCATTTTACAAAGAGATGCATATTTAAACACTTTGCAAACATGAAATTTTGATGGGGAAACATTAAAAATCCTACCAAACTACCAAAACCACAATTGTTTTTGGTGAGATGCTTTCTAAAGCTCTATTTCAACAAACCCTCATTTTTAGCAACTTTCATAAGGTTTTTAAGGAAATCAATTTTTACAACTTTGCCATGCCTTATAAGCTCATCAAACACGTCTATTAGGACCCACACAAGATTGATCCAACCTTAAATCTTACTACCCATGTTTCATTGACATTAGCACATAACCACCATTTTTCACCTAATTTCACTCATTTTTGCCATGCATGGCAACTCACCAACTCAACTACAAACCTTTCTAGCTCTTTAAACCTACATAGTCACCTTATAAAGTCCTACTAACATCTACCATGGCCATAACATCGAGCTAAAAACTGTACAATAGATGGTATGACCTTTTAACACTTTAGATTCTTAAGGGAAATCACCGGTCCAATCTAGCTCAGAGTGATTTAGCGTATTTGGGTGCAAAAGAAGGACCATATTTAGCATAAATTTACCCATCTAGACGTGTTGGAATAGTTTATTTGGTCGTGTGAGTTGTAGAATGAAAGTTGTACCACTTTGCAACTTTACACTATTTACATCTAATAGCTTTTCCCTCAACTGAAAACTCATCACCATGAGAAAATTCCTTTGAGATAGTAAGTACTGAGAGAGGTTATTATACATGGTCCCAACATAATCACATAGCCTCATATGGAGAGTCTGTAAATGTCAAGGTTTTCAAGAAATAACCCTTCAAAGATTATTGCCTTTTAACACTTTGGACTCTTAAGGAAAATCATTGGTCCAATGTAGCTCAAAGTAATTTGGCGTATTTGGCATATTTGGGTGCAAAAAAGGACCATCCTTAGCGTAAACGTACCAATTTGGACATGTTGAAATAGTCTATTTGGTTGTACGAGTTGCAGAATAAAATTTGTACCACTTTACAACTTTACATTGCTTGCATTTGACAACTTTTCCCTCAACTAAAAACTCATCACTACGGGAAAACGACTTTGAGATAGAAAAAAATAAGAGAATTTATTGTAGATGGTCTCAACATGATCCTATAGCCTCAAACAAAGAGTCTGTAAGCATCACGGTTTTTAAGAAATAGCCCTTCAAAGATTGTTTTGTTAGCACTTTGGACTCTTAAGGGAAATCACCAATTCAATGTAGCTCATAGTGATTCAACATATTTGGGTGCAAAAGAGGACCATTCCTAGTGTAAGTATACACATGTAGACGTGTTGGAATAGTCTGTTTGGTCATACGAGTTGTGGAATGAAAGTTGTACTACTTTGCAATTTTACACTACTTGTATTTGACAAATTTTCCCTCAACTAAAAATTCATCACCACAAAAAAATGCCTCTGAGATAGAAAAAATAGAGAGAGGCTATTGTAGATAGTCCTAACATGATCCCATAGCCTTAGACAAAGAGTTTGTAAGCTTCATGGTTTCTGAGAAATATCCCTTCAAAGATTGCTGCCTTTTAGCACTTTGGACTCTTAAGGTAAATCGCTGGTCCAATGTATTTTAGAGTAATTCGGCATATTTGGGTGCAAAAGAGGACCATACCTAGCACAAACATACTCATCTGGATGTTTTGGAACAATCTATTTGGTTGTATGAGTTGTAGAATGAAAGTTGCACCACTTTGCAACTTTATATTGCTTACATCTGACAACTTTACTCTCAACTGAAAACTCATCACCAAAGAAAAAAACCTCTGAGATAGCAAAACCTGAGAGAGGTTATTGTAGATGGTTCCAACACAATCTGATAGCCTCAGACCAAGAGTTTGCAAGCATCATGATTTTTTAGAAATAACCCTTGAAAGATTATTGTCTTTTAGCGCTTTGAACTCTTAAAAAAAATCGCCAGTCCAATGTAGCTTGAAGTGATTTGATGTATTTGGGTGCAAAAAAGGACCATCCCTAGCGTAAACATACCCATCTAGATGTGTTGGAATGGTCCATTTGGTCGTACAAGTTTCAGAATGAAAGTTGCACTAATTTGCAACTTTACACTGCTTGCATCTGACCTTTTTCCTCAACTGAAAACTTGTCACCATGGGAAAATGCCTCAAAGATAGTAAACATCAAGAGAAATTATTGTAGAGTGTCCCACCATGATCTTGTAGGCTAAAAAAAGAGTTTTTAGGAATTATGGTTTATGAGTAATAGTCCATGAAAGATTGTTGCCCTTCTGCAATTTGGACTCTTAAGGGATTTCGCCGATTGAACATAGCTCGGGCTGCTTTGGCCTATTTGGGTGTGAAAGGGGACCATACCTAACCTAAAAATACCCATATAGATGTGAAGGAATAATTTATTTGGTCATACAAGTTGTAGAACAAGATTTATTTATGCCCTTACAAGTAGTTTGAGCTTCCAACCGAACTCCAATGCTGATTTTTGTGTGAAAAAAAGCCATGAAACCATAGCTTGTTGCTTTATTTTTAATCAAAATTGGTGGGAAGTAGAGTTAAATTCTTTACAAAATTGGTTTGAAGCAATTTCATTCATTTTTTTGCATTTAAGATTCTACTAGAGGTCAGTATGTGAGCCCTATTAGAAGGGTTTGAATACATTTAAAATGGACTTTTAAGCCTTCCACCCATTGTATGATGCTATAACTTGGTGGATAAGATTAATTAGGATAGTTAAACATGTTTTCATTGTTTCTTGTGTAGGGGAGGTCAAAATTATGATTTTTGGTGATGCCCTAGATGGCATTTGGGGTGTTTTTGCATGAAAAAGTGAGGTTAGAGAGGGTAAAAGTGGGAATTGTTTAAGGGAAAACACTTTTCTTGTTCTTTTAAGCTTGTACGGGGTTATTCAAGGGTGTTGGAGTTTGTGGTAAAGTTTGGGGAAGTCTATAAGTAGGTTTTTTAGTAAAACCTTGCCAAATTTGAGCAAATTGAGGGTTTTGTGGAATAGGGTCTTAGAGGGAAAGTTCCCAAGGATAAATGTGAACATTTGAAGTTTTTTCATCTTTTGAGTGTTTCCCCAATAGGTTTTATGGTCTATGAAGTGTTCTAAGGGTGGTTGCTTTGGAAATTTGGCCTATTTGGCTAGGTTGAGCAATGTAGTTTGCATGATTTGTGAAAGTTATTCCAAAGGAATCCTATGTGAGTTGGAAGTATGTTGAAGGGGACTAAAATGGGTGTCTAGAATGATGATTATTTGTAGGAGTTATTAAAGAGATCTAAGAGTTAATTTGAGAAAGGTGTTTAGGAATCCCTTATATTGTGAAAGTGAGTGGTTTGCCATCCTTGGTTGCATCAACTAACCATCAACTAGTCCTCTATTTCCAAGGTGCTCCTACACCATTTTCTAAGCATCCATATAGCTTGTTTTAAAACACCTATTTTAGGATTTTATCCATAGCAACAAGGTAGTGAATAGTTTGATAAAATTCTTTGGTAGATGTACAAAATATGTGGTAGCATATACAAGGCAGTGAATTGTTCGAAAAAATGCCTCTAAAAATGGTAGTCTCATGGTGATGGAATTCCATGACAATCTATAAAAGTTTTATTTTCATGGAATTCCATCACCATGAGACCACATTTCTTCGAGGCATTTTCTTTAAATAGTTTATTGCCATGTCTATATTATTTCTTACTATTATGCTTTGTTAGATTCTTCCCAAGAATCCATAGCTTGTTCAAAAGCACTTATTTTACGCTTTTAGCCATAGCAGTAAGGCAATTAAATGTTTGATAGAATGCTTTAATAGAAATGTATGAAAAATGTGGTAACATAGACACGGTAGTGAACTTTTTGAAAAAAACCCTTAATGAAATGAGGTCTCATGGTGATGGATGCCATGAAAATCAACAAGGCAGCCAACTGTTTAAAAAAATAGCTCAAAGAAATGAGGTCTCATGGTGATGGAATTCCATGAGAATCAAAATTGTTTTTGATTGTCATGGAATTCCATCACCATGAGACCTCATTTCTTTGAGAATTTTTTTCAAATAGTTCATTGCCTTGTCTATCCTATTGCTTACTATGATACTTTGATAGAATTTTTCCAAGCATCCATATCTTGTTTGCAAGCACTTGTTTTAGGATTTTAGCCATAGTAACAATCCAATAAACTCTTTGATAAAAAAATTTGGTAGACATGTATGAAAAATGTGGTAGCATAGACAAGGGAATGGACTATTTGAAAAAATTCCTCAAAGAAATGTAGTCTCATATAATTCCATGATAAGAAAATGCAATTAACAACTGCTCCTAGTTATTGGTTATGCAATGTGAAGTAATTGCATAACTGCTTAGGTTAACTTTGTAAAAACTATATTAAAATTGATTTTTTTTCATCTATCAACATCTAGTTGTTAGTTATGCAATGTGAAGTAATGCTTTGAGTTTGAAGGATGTGCAATGCAATGTAATTAGTGATATGAATATAAACTACATAATATAACCATTCTTTTTTATGCTATTGTACATTGATATTTAACCATTACTCAAGATTAAATTTTCAAAGAGTTTAATCATGCACATGAGGAACAAATTAAATTTCGATTTTCAACTATTTATCAAAATTATCCAATAATCAAGTGTATGTCTATATATACAAAAATGGCAACGATGCCAACTCAATTTTTTTTTTACAAAATGTGGCACATGTCATCTTGATATCTATTCAAAATTTACATGCCAAAATGTCTATCTCATCCTAAATTATTGGAAGATCATCAAAATAGAGCCTCTTTGAAGCACTCTTTGGATCTAAAGGTTGCTGCACATGAAAAATTCAAACCAAATTTGAGATTAGTTATACTATATAATTTAAAATCGAATAATTAACATCAAAATCAATATACATTGAATTTTAATTAAACTCTAAAATTGAAATCTTGATTACCTGAAATATATGTCTCTTGAAAGGGTCATGAATCCTAGAATATGCCCCTCTCAAAGAACCAACCAAACCAACTTTTGAAATGTCAATCTATATATGTGAAAAAAATCATAAAATTGATCCATGTTAGCATAGGATTGTTAGTAATAGGAACATATTTACCAAAAATAAATAAAAAAAAATACATACCTCTTTAGGATGATTTTTTTCTTTATCTCCTTTAGGTGTTTCGACACCTCCTTGAGGTTTTTTGCCACCTACTCCTTGGGGTGTTCCAATACCTACTCCTTCAGGTGTTGTGACACTTGTCAACAATGATGTATAGCTCATAACTGCCTGTACATAAAAATGACAAGTACAACTACCAATGTATGTCAATGTATGTATAATCAATATAATATCTTAAAAATATTAATTCAATCAAATTTGAGTTCAATTACCTTCCCCTTATCTAACATTGTACCTCCATAGTCTGGACAAGGCTATACCTCACTCGCACTAGGTATTTCCTACAAGAGGAAAATAATATAAACATATAAGTTATTATATAATTTAATTAATGAAAATTCAAATGACAAGCAAGTATATAATAAAATATTGTAAATGAGTGTGTGAAAATATATATTGTGTGTATGTTGAGGCCAAATGAAATGGCCCTAAGGGTGCTATCAGTCACCTGTGTGAGATCGTCCTTAGACATCAACTATTAAATAAGCCATGTAAATAAATATTAGTACTTGATACTATCTCTTATTAATATTCATTTAAAAACAAATGAAAGTTATGAATTTACAAATTAAATCTTATCTATCTCACTATTCCAATGTCCCCATCTCTAGCAAGAGAGGAATCTGTAGGGTGCACTCCACTCCCTTGCATCTGATATTGGATGAAGCCACTCTAGTGGTTTACAATTTGATGAAGGAAGGAAAACAAAGAAAAAAATGACTCCATGGCAAAAAGATTGGTTTTAGGCGTTTGAAGGAGCCTACAAGTTCGATCGAACCCAAAAGGGGTTCGCCCGAATTAAGGTTCGAGCAAACCCATTAATTATTGGGCCCACATTTTCCACCCAAAAAAAGAAAAGAAAATGCACATTGAAAGGTGGTTCGATCAAACCAGGGTTCGATCAAACCCCTAGGGATTCGTATGAACCCCTCTTATTCCTCATTCTCCCCTCGAAACACAAAAAAACCTAAATTTTTATGCTTCAAAACTTGGGTTGAGGATGAAAATGGAGAAGTCTTCACAAACCAAACTAGAATCAAGTAGTCATTGGAATGAGCTATTCAATGAATATAATTTTAATATGTTTTGGTTTTATTATATATTTATTTTTTTAGTTTTATTAAACATAAGTTTTTCATAAAAAATGATGGTCTCTATTCTACACATGTGGAAAAATAGTAGATCATAAAAAGTAATTGAAAAATATGAGTGCACTAGATATTAAATTCCTTGATCCAACAATTTTTTTTTTTTGATTTATACAAAAAAAATTATGCGTTATACGGTTGCGCTATGTTTGAATTGTAATTGGTTTGACTTCAAAACTTCATTAAAGAAAAAATATTCAATAAAAAACTATCCAACTAAGTGGAAGCGCTAGATATCAGAGTTACAAATCTAAATTCAAAAGAATTAGAATTTTATCTAGGTTCATGGAAAAAAAATTATGTGTTATACAGTGTGGGTATGTTCGGGATCATCATGGAAAAAATAGGCCCTTAAGTGGCAAAAAATTTAGGAAAATCAGAGTTAGACAACTTGATGTAGAAATTTGAATAAGTTATCTATATTATTTCAAAAATATGTAAGAATAGAATCCTAAGAAAATTGAATGTAGTTTCTAAAGTACTAGGTTTGTTTAATAAAAAAATCTATTTGGTGAAAATTTGAAATTTTAATGTAGTGGTACTTAAATTTCAGGGAAAAAATAAGAAGTAGGTGCCTATCTGACCACCCTAACCACAATAAAATTATAATATTTTTTTATAAAATTTTAGATAGAAGTAGAGGATTCATGCCCCGATGTGATGCATATTTTTTTGTAAGCTTTTTCTAAGTAAATAATTAATTATTATTTTTTTATTACAACCTTTGAAAAATATAAAAGCTCGTATGCCTAACCACCTTAATTTGGTCAAAACTTCATGAAATTTAATTTTTCTTTTTTTAATCCTATATTATGCGAAACATAGAATGTCATACATGTTTTAGATTCAAAAAATGTGATACTGTTTGAAAGTTATAGATGTTTTTTAATCAGCCAATCAATCAGGACTTTAATCATAATTTGAATAGAAAATGAATAATAATTACTTATTAAATTCAAACTAAAGCATAATTTATATCGATGGAAATCTAAAAATATCCTTTAAAAACCCTTTTCATTTCATCAATTTTGGGTAAAAAAATAGTCGTCAGCTACATACCTATCATATTGCCACTTTTTGGCCCATCATGAACTTGCACATACTCGTGTGCGTCACTTTTTAAAAATGTTGTTTTTTGAAAAAACCTATTTTCGTGGGAGATGGAAAAATAAGTGCAATATGATTCCAAAATTTTTGAAAAAAATATTTTTAGAATCTACAAAAAAAATGTGACGAGACTCTAGTTTGCATCATCTTCAAATTCCTCACGATTTAGCAGCTATAGGTGCCCCAAATGCGAAGATTTAGTTAAAAATAATAATTTTAGTGTCCAGTTTGGCCAAAAATTGTAAAAAACTATTGTGGGATCACCCTTCTATAATTTCCACATAATGGAGGTCATAATTAGAAGTTTTCAAGGGATGCTCAACAGGCTATACAAGAGGACCCAAACACATCTGGTGCACATAGTGCAAGTATGTGGCACACAAATATGTGGACCTGAGGAGTATGATGCAACAACACTCAATCCATCATCAACATCACCAAAATGTGGCTGAGCTACTGTAGAAGTATGCGAAACCCAATGACCACTGAAAGAGTGAATAGCCTGAATAGTCTATGTGGCTACATCCTCGATAATATCTGGATGATGTACTAGAGGTGGCGGAGGAAGGGGAGGAGGGGGAATATATGGGTGGTGGACTACTCTAATTACCCCTAGTCTATCCTGGGGTATACCTCCACTGACACCCTGGAAGGTTTTAATGTCAAAGTAATTAATATGATGCCCTAACACAAACTCAGCATATAATTTTTTAATAAAGTAAAATGGTATATCACTATTGTTGTTGGGTGGTTTATCAAAAACCATACACCAACGATCCCAAAAGTTATCAACAATGTCCTTATTTGTGCACAATTTTATATAAATTTTTAGTTTATTAACATTAACTAGAAAACCAGTGCAAGGTTAATGAATAAAGAGGCTAGTTGGGCTTTTGTTATTTGGAGATCTTTCACATCATCATAAGAAAATCCATAGGAGTAATATTCCGTCATGGTTTCTTGCCACAAAAGAAAAGCATTATGTTGGGTGGAGAGGGTTTCTATATTTTTAATTATTTTTTGCAATCTATTTGTCATCTGGGATAATCAAGGGATTGTCTTATAAATATCACAAATTCCCCTCAATTGCTCCAGTTTTTCACCAATTAAGTCTTCAATTGATGGTTACGGATGTGGTGGAGCATTTGAAATTTGTGCATTTTCATTCTCAGCCATAATACCTGATTAAAATTAAAAACTAATTAATCTAATTGAAATTACACATTGATATAAATGAAATTATTGTGAAAAAGACCTACTTTTTAATAAAAATCCAAAAAACTCTACGTAACAAAAATCGATAAACAATACTAGTTTTTAATAAAAATCCATAAAAAATATCAGTTTTTAATAAAAATCCATTATAAACTCTTATTTTTAATAAAAATCAATAAAAAACCCTACTTTTTAATAAAAATCCATAAAAAACTACATAAAATTATACAAAACTAATAGAAAAATAGATTAAAACAAAAACAAAACCAAAAACTTACCCTAGAAATCAAATATCTGCTTGAAATAGGATATCTGATCTACAAAGATCACTCTCAATGCCTGCACTCAGCTTTAAAATGCTTCAAATTATTTTAAAAGCAAGCTTCATTATCTATTTATACCCGATTCAAATTGAATATCTGATTTGGATCAGATATCTAATATCCAATTCTTACCTTGGGCATTACTTTGGAGCAATGTACTGACACCCAAGACAGAAAAAAGTGAACTTAGGATTTTCATGTTTTTTGGTTGATGCAAAACACAACTTTTGTCACATCGCCACTTTTTGGTCCATCATGATCTTGCACATACCCAGGATGTATGCAATGAGATTTATGCTAAAAATTTATAGATGCAAGATGGTATCATATGGTTATGACATGCGATGCTTATATGAATGATTCCTTATGATGGAATACTATATATATTTTTATTTTTAGTGATGCAATATGGATGACCTAATATGCTTATGATGATGCCTATGATGATCTAACATGAATATGTATGAAGGATATTCTTGTGTATCACAAGATGCCATCATGATGGGAATAGAAGAAATGTGAATATGGAGGAAATGAATGTTAGCACAAATTTAGTCGAAATGAAGAGGAGTTGACGTTTTTCTTGATAGATGTCAGGGTTGCATGTTTATTATCATTGGAAATTAAATTATGGAAAATGGACAATAAACACCATGGTATGGAATAGACTAAGGTGTGCAACATTATCCCTTTGTAAAAATAGATAATTGGAAAACAAGGAGTGCCATGACACATATTGGGAGAAAAGTTTCCCCAATATATTTATCAAGACAAACCACAAACAAAAATCAAAGAAAAATAAGTTCATGAGACATCATTTCTCCTATAAATCCTTCACGGGACATCCTCGAGGTGGCTAGTAATATGACATATGATAAATCAATAAAATGATAAGACAAACTGGACCAACAAATCCAACAACCATTTAGATTATTTTCTAGTGATTGTTTATTAATAAGATTGATAGAATTGATTGATTGATTGGTTTACAATGCTTGGTTTTAGGAACAAAAGCTTGCCTTATAAGACATCATGTTTGGTTTCGGTCATGCAGTCACTGGTATTTAAGAAAAATGATAAAGTTGATAAATGATGAGGTTCGGTTTGAGGGAGGACATATGCTGTATAAGACAAATGATAGGACTAGGTATGGTTTCAAGAAATGAGGCAATTCATATAAGACGTCGAGTCTAGTTTTGACGCCACCTCTTGTATAAGAGCATTGATTGACTAGTAGATGTTGATTTGATGATTAGGCAATTGATTAGTTTTGATTAAAGACTAGCTGGGTAGTTAGCCTATTAATTCCTGATTTGGTTAAGACTCAGATAACTATTTGTGTTTGATCAACATGTCAGTTTTAGGAAAGGATGATTTATTATGACATGGACTATGACAGTACTAAAAAACCCTAAGGGACTAACCTACTGCCTCGAGGGCTCATCAGTGATGGCCTTTCCTATGTAACATGTGTAGAGACATCATAGTTTGACTAACCTTTACCATGGATAATTTATTATGGATTGAATCATGATTGACTTGATTTGACAAACCCTAAAGGTTTGACCTAGTTCCTCAAGGTCTTATTGGTGATGACCTTTCCTACATAACATGAATAGAGACATCGTAGTTCAACAAACATAGAATAATAGGACTTGGCATTATTTTTGGGATTTTTGAAGGTTATTTGGATGGTTATGGATTTTTGACATGTTTCTATTTTTTTGTATTTTTGACATGTTTTATGTTTTTGGATTTTTGGAGATATTTCAATGTTTTTAGCTTTTTAAAAAGACTATTTAGATGTTTTTGGATTTTTGTGATGATGACCTCCAATACCTAGTCTATGATCTGATGAAGATGTAAGTCAAGTACTTTCCCCTAGTTAGGTATAGGATTTATTGTTAGGAGTTGGATAAGGATGGGTTTGGTAGGTGATAGATAGATAATGTCAACCATGTGTAGGCCATGAAAAGGAAAATAAATCATTATTATGAATGATGTGAGGAAGCATGGAGGTAACTTTATTATAGGTGAAGGTGAAAAATTAGATGGAATGATGTTAGATGATGGAGAAAAGACTAACTACATATGGCACATGTTTTCTATGTTTTCACCATGGTACTTATCCAAAGTGCCACCAAAGTGGTTTTCATTATTGAAAAAATTATTTCTCTTTACAATGTATGGACCTAACAAATTACGTTCAAAATTTTTATGTTTCTCTCTTTTTGCTTGACTCTTAGGGTTCTCCATTAAGACCAAATCACCAATGTCAAAATTTCTGACTAGAACCTTCTTATTATAGCTACAACAAAGATGATTCTGGTAAGCATGTAGGTGTACCAATGAATTTTATCTTCACTCATCTAACAAATCTAGCTCATGTAATTTGGATACATGATACTCTTCATCATCAATAAGTCCTTGCATGGATACCCTTAGGGAAGGTAAATCAACCTTGATAGGAAGGATGGCTTTAGAGCCAAAGACTAGGGAATATGGTGTGGATCACGTGGGAGTGCATATGCTAGTTTAGTAGGCCGATAAGGTAGGATTTAGTTGGAGGTGTTAGTTACAACCAACATCATTGACGATCTTATTCAAGATTTTAATGATGGTATTATTTGATGCATCACCTTGGAAATTACCTTTGGATAGTATGAATTGGAAAAGTGGTGTTGGATGTAGAATTTTTCATATAATTGGTGGAAATCCTGGTTCTTGAAGGGATGACCATTATCAGTAATAATGGATTGCAGAACACCATATTGACATAAGATATAATCAAGGATGAATTTAGATATCTAATTGCTACTAATATATTTCATTGGGATAGCCTCGATCCATTTCATGAAATACTCAGTTGTTGTGATAATGAATTTATGGTCGTTGGATGAGGTCAAAGGAATCTTACGTATGAGTTAAAGTCCCCATTGAGAGAAAGGCCATGGTGACATGATTTCCTAGAGTTCTTGGACTGATGCATGTATAAGATCTCCATGTATATGGAATTATCATCACTTCTTAACAAAGTGGTGTGCATCGTGTTTAGTAGTAGGCTGGAAATATCTAGCATGCATGATATTCTTGGATAAAGTAGGACCACTCAAGTGGGATCCAAAAATACCATCATGTACTTTGTTTAAAGTTGTTTGTGCTTCATTAGGATCAAGAAATATAAGGAGGGTATTGTCTAGGCTTCAATAGTAGATGGTGTCACCAATGATGACATACCTAGATGTCTTATAGATAAATGTTTTGTGTTGATTGGTAGAAAATTCAGGATGGATAACTTGGTCATGTAGGTAATCATAGAAATATTTCTACCAAGGGGAATTGGGACCAACAATTTCTCACACCATCTCAGATTCATGGATATCAAAAGGAAGTGACAAACAAAAATTATACAAAGAAATAATACTATGGTATATTGTTTGTGATATCCACGAGAGATCTAATTGTGGCCATTGTATTAGCTACCTTATTTTGAATTCTTGAGACCTACCAAAAGATGATGCCATCAAAGTACTACTAAAACTTGTCAACCATTCATTTGTAGGGAGTAAGTTTCTAATCTTTTGTGTTATATTCATCATTGAATTGTCAAATAACAAACTGAGAGTCTCCATATACTTGAAGGCTCTTTATTTTCCATTTAATGGTCATACAAAGTCCTATGTGTAGTTCCTCATACTCTACTACATGTTATTGGTGGAAGAAAAGGCTTTTCTGAATGACTTTGGTACAGTGTCTCCTTACCGTGTAACAAACAATATCCCTTCTCCTAAACCATGATTCATGTGAGATACATCAAAATAAATCTTGCATATGACTAAATTATCTAGTGTGAATATGGACTCCTTAGGGAAGTTAGATACCGATAGATGATCTGTTATTTTGGGTACATCTACAAGTTGGTCGGCTATGAATTGTCTTTTTATTTCCTTAAACTCAACATATTAAATATTAGGGTATGTGTAGGATAATAATGGGCCAAAAAGTGGTGATATGATAGGTATGTGTAGGGAATGTGGCTACTGACTTTTTTTTACCCAAAACTAATGAAATGAAAAGGGTTTTTAAAGGAGATTCTTAGCTTTCCACCAATATAAATTATGCTTTACTTTGAATTTAATAAATAATTATTATTCATTTTCTATTTGAATTGTGACTAAAGTCCTAATTGATAGGCTGATAGAAAAACATCTATAACTTTCAAACGGTATCAGATTTTTTTAATCTGAATCATGCATCACATTCTATGCTTTGCATACTATAGAATTTAAAAAAAAAATGAATTTCATGAAGTTTTGACCAAGTTAAGGTGGTAAAACATAAGAGATTTTACAGTTTTTTAATGTTGTAATAAAAAATTCATAATTAATTTTTTACTTGAATTTTTTTTTTAAATGCATCACATCGGGACATGAGTCATCTACTTATATCTAAAATATTATCATTTTATTGTTGTCAGGGTGGTCAGATAGACACCTACTTATTTTTTTGCTAAAACTTAAGTACTACTGCATTGAAATTTCAAATTTTCACTAAATAGAATTTAAAAAAAAAACCTAGTAGTCTAGAAACTACATTCATTTTTTTATAGATTCTATTCTTACATATTTTTGAAATAATATAGATAACTTATTCAGATTTTTATACATTCAAGTTGCCTAATTTTATTTTTTCTGAATTTTTCACCACTTAAGGGCTTGTTTTTTCCATGATGATCTTGCACATACCCATCATATTCACTTAATATTATGATCAATTTGACTAATTGACCCATTAAGTCTTCTTTTCTAAGGAGATACTTCAAGGGATCAATCTTTTCCATCAACTTTGTTTGCTTATTTAACATGCAATGCTTGATATTTTGAGTGGAAAAAACCACCGCAAGGCATGCACATTCAATGGGAGGCATTAGAATAGGTGGTGCTAATAGATAGTCCTTTTTCTAAATTGAAATGAATCTTGACATTGGTTAGTCCACATGAAGGGTACTCCCTTTCATAGAAAATGTTGGAATGGTTGAAACTTATCTAACAATTGAGCAATGGACCTCCTAATAGATTGTAATCTTCCCTATAGTGTTTGTAACTAACTTATGCTTGTTGGAGGTGCCATGTCCATGATATCCTTCACTTTCATAAGATCTACTTCGATTCCTCTTTAGGAGATGATGTATCCTAGGAGGTTCCTTGTTGTTACCCTCAAAATAAACCTTTTTCAGTTCAATTTCAATTTGTATTATTCTAGCCTCTTGAAAATATTATCTAGTACTCACAGATGGTCACCCCTGGAAAATTAATTTTCTAGAAATTCATCCACATAATCCTCCATAAGCATGTGCATAAGGTCAATAAAGATGGTAGCCATAGCTCGCTAATATGTTGCTCCAACATTTTTCAATCCAAATGGCATAACATTAAAAAAGTATGTTCCCCATGGACAAGTAAAAGTTGTCTTGTATTGATCCTTGAGAGCGATCCTAATCTTATTATATCTTGAGAAACCATCAATGAGTGATAGCATTTCATACCATTGTCAAATCCAGTATGATGTTGATGTTAGGCAATGGGAGGTCATCCTTAGGGCAAGCATTATTCAAATCTCTGAAATCAATAAAAAATTTGATTGCACCTATTATTTTTTTCATGGACACTAGACTAGAAATCCATTTCGCATGGTCAATGGGTTGAATGGAACCAACATCTAATAGCTTCTTTAGTTCTACTTTTACCAATAGTACAATATGGGGATGCATTTTATTTATATTTTTTTTGATTGGTTTGGCATCAAGAAACAATGGTAAGTGATTTAACACCAACTTGGGAGCCAATCCGAGCATGTCAGTGTAAGACCAAGTGAAGTTAATTTGTCTCTTTGCAAAGAAGGCACA
>VDFB02210832.1:0-17633 GCA_007258455.2 Sequoia sempervirens | reverse complement strand
AGTGTTGGCCACCTCAATATGTTGGTTCCTATGCCTTTTGACCATATCCAGCAGCTCCTTCTTCTCAACATTAAATGATTTCTTCCAATTAGTCGACCCTCTGCCAACCGGTCCTTTTTCATCATTCTTAGCAGCTTTTTTACCTTTGACCTTGGTTGCGTGCTCTTTCTCCATAACCTCAAAGAAATAAACCTTATCCTCCCTGAGCTCACTTATTTTTCTAAAAAGGACTTCCAAGGAGTCTGTGTTGTTCTTCACCAAGATATGACATGCCTGCATTAATTTTTTGATATCCACATTTATACCTAAAACCTTGGCTTCCAAAGTTGTCAACCTTTCATCACACAGAGACTTAAAGTCAAGATAGGAACCTTCAAGTTCCATCATTTTGTCTATAAGAATGTCTGGCACCAAACCCTTCAGAACATTCTTCATATTTTCCTTCAAACCTTTGATTTTAATATTAATCTTATTGAACTCCTGTAGAGTCCATTTGGATAATTTAAAGGTACCAGTGGTGTTAGCTCTAGCCATATCCAATAATTCATACATGGAGGTAGCATCATCATCAAGGTAAGAAAATTCAACAAAAAGAGGATTTACCTTCAAGGGCTCCTATTTGTCTTTTTTTCTTTTCTGCATCCTCCTCATCTAAACCCCTAATCTCCTTGTCCTGCTCCTCCTTGGGAAAATTCTACATGAGAGAATCCTCAATAGCCACTGTCTTATCACCAGAAACCTTATCCTTATCCTCACCAGCCACATTGGGGTCCTTGGTTAGAACCTCGAAGGCCTTGTTCTTCAGGTTAGCAATATGTTTTGACAACCTCCTCGGTTTTTCAACCAAACCCATAGCATTATCCTGAGTCCCCACCTCAATACCACCACCAGCAACATCTTTACCAATAGCCACCTCCACATATTTGGGAGAAGAATCACCCAACCCCACCTCTATGTCCTCACTCTTAGAAAGGGCTAGCCACTTAGAAATCCTATTGCACTTAGCATCAACCACCATCCTCTTCTTTGAAGACGTAGTCGCAGCCGCAGGAGAAACATCCTCCTCATCTTCATTACATTCCTCCTCCTCATCCGAAGAGGAATCTGAACATGACGACGTAGACATATCACTTAAAACTTTCTCCTTGCCCTTGATGGCCGATGCAAATATAAGAGTCTTGACATGCTCCATAATTAATAAAGTAAGCCCTTCATGGAGGATGGGGGCCCTCCTATTCTTCAAATGTGCATACATCGAAACCTCTAGAGATGATAATAGAAAGAAAGGGAACGAAATGAACAAACCATGTCTGAAATGGTTGAGGAGAGTAAGATGATGACCAAGAATAGCCCTAAACCTCCCTTCCAAGGTCACGTAACGCATCAGCACCTCAACAACGCTCGCCCATATTTTCTTTAGGGAAGTTCTCTCATAGCCCCAGCTCTCCAATTTGATTAATTGTTTCAACTCATCATCTTTAAAAACCTGGGCCATCGCCTCCTCATTACTTTTTTTATCCTTGAAAAACTTTCAACCCATAGTCGACATCCTAGTAACAGTGGCATCCAAATCCTCATTTACCTCCACTTCTAGACCTTTAACCTTGAGCTTACGATTATGCCAGAAAGAAATAAATTGCGTCGAGGCATTAGGGTCATGCCCATGCAATCTCTCCAAAAATGAATTAAAATTACCATGGCGTAGAATATTCTAGAGTTTCTTCTTTCTCTGAATGTCTCCACATGAATGTGGCTCGATTTTTCTCCTGTCACCACCTGTGGCTACTAACACAAGACTCACAAAACCCTTGCGAAAAATACTCAACTCAAGACCAGAGAGCAACAAGACACCCACAAAGTGTGCAAAATGGAGGAAGGTAATAGACCATAAATGTTGCATCACCTCACCCCATGCCATTATTTTTTAATAAACTCCTAGCTTTATCGAGAAGGATTGATCCCTCCTCCCACGAATGAAATTCATTTAAATTGACAGCCTTATTGGAAAAAAAATCTACCAACGAGTTTCTTGCTCGTTAAACGTGAGAGACGCGGGTCTCATCACAAGATTGCAACATGATTATTGTATCCTTAATGAGCTAGTTGAAATTCCAACTCGGAGTATGAGTGCCACGCAAATAATTTATTATGTTCATGGAGTCGCCTTTCACCCATAATTTGGCGTAACCTTTTTTGATAGTGTATTTAACACTTATGAACGTAACCTCCGCCTCTGTGCAATGATTGGTCTGAGTTCCCAATGGGAGTTCCACCGCGCCAAGGAGTCTGCCAACATCATTTCTTAACACCCCCCCACAACCTGTAGGCCTAGGATTCCCCTTCACTACCCCATCAAAGTTAACTTTAACCCAACCAAAAGGAGAAGGCTTCCATCTAGTGTTCAATCTAGCAACTGAGCTTGACTTAGGATTCATAATAGGAATTGAAGTAATCTTCCAACTAGAAGTCACCAGAAGCTCATAACCAGCAAGACAAGCAGAAGGGACACACCGAGCAGAAACAAATGAATCAGAGCAAAATTCTCCAAAATGGCCTAATGGATCTTAATAAAAAGACTATCAACCTTGAGCTTAGACTCTTGAAAGATCTTATTATTTCTTTCTTTTGATAATCCCCAAGCAATATGTAGGGCCATAAGATCCCACAGCCATTGTAGAATAGGAGAGGAAGAAGGGAAAGTCCATTGATAAAAAAACTAAGCAAGAGAATCCAGAAAAACCCAACCAATATCCCAGAGTCTGAGAAACTTACTCCAAATAGAAAAAGAATAATCACACTCAAGGAGAATATGGAAAGCATTCTCACCATCAGCTTCACAAAGAACGCATCTATTAGGAATTGTAAACCCCCTCTTACAAAGGTTGTCTTGAGTTAGAACTTTACCTTGCATAAGCAGCCAGAAGAAAACATTCACTTTGGGAATCAACTTCTTATTCCACAACCTCCCACATAAAGGTAAAAATGTGGGTGCTTCCAAAGAACTTATGAGAGCAGAAGCCATAGAAAAATTTCCACTAGTACAAGGGGCCCAAATGACTCTATCCGGTCTAGGGAAAGAGGGAATTTAAACCTTGCATAAGAAATCCTTCAGAACCTTCAAAGATGTGTCCCACACCTCAAAATTCTTCCACTCCCCATCAACAAAATAATCAGCCACCTTTGCCCCAAATAACTGTTTACACAAGGGGACAATAGGGGGCACCCAAGGAAGACAAATAAGAGGGTAGACCCCACACCAAACATCTTCCTAGAAAAGAATACTTGTACCATCACCCAACAACCACTTAACACCTCTAGCAATCAAGTCCCTATACAACATAATATTCCTCCAAAAACACAAACCAAAAGGAATCTCCTCTGAAGACAGCATGTTCGAAGATCTCTCCAAACCATACAAATACTTATTACCCACCAAAGGGGCCCACCCAGCATCCCCATTCAAGAGCCTCCCAAAAAAATTTGACAAAAGAGCCTTATTAAAATATTTTAGATTTCTAATACCTAGACCTCCCCATGTCTTTGGTCTACACATTGAATCCCAAGCCACAAGGGGTATTTTTTCTTTAGTCTCAACCCCTGACCAAAGGAATCTTCTCATAATTTGTTCCATTTTATCTTCAAACTTTACAGGAACCTTGAAAAGACTCATAGCATACAGGGGTAGATTTTGGAGAGTGGACGAAATAAGCTAAATTTTACCTGCCTGACTAAGGAGTGTGCCTTTCCAACTTGCTAGCTTCCTACTGAATTTATCTAGCAAACCCAACCAAAAGGAATCTAGAATCTTAGAGATATACAAAGGGTTTCCTAGACAGGGGTTAAATTTGATGGTCGACCCTACCTGTCAAGCAATTTTTTTGTGATGATCATTTATTTGAAGTTGCCTTTCAAATATTAAAGGTTATCTATTTAAAGAAAAATATATGTAGATTGAAAAAACATATATAGGAATAATTACATAGAAATTTTGACAGTTTAACTAAAATTTTTCCTTTCAAGTGATAATCTTCCTAAAATTTTAATTGTATTTTATAGCAAAAATGACTAAATACAACCATACGACCATCAAATTTAAGCCCTAGCCCTAGATAAGAAGACAGGAAATCACCTCTATTGCAAGATAGGATTCTAGCAAGCTTTAGTTGTAGAGCTTCAGGAGTGTTGAGGAAGAAAATCTGACTCTTATGAAGGTTGATCCTCTAACTAGAAGCCTTCCCGTAGTCAGCCAACAACCACTTAATAGCTCTAACTTCCTTAACAAAAGAAATACCCATCATAATAGTATCATCAACAAATTGTTCGTGAGTAATCAGATCACATCTGAATGAAGGAAAAATACCCCTCAGAACTCTGGCCTGAAGCGCCTTCTAGATATTACAACCCAAAGCCTCTGCCATCAGGATGAAAAGAAGAGGTGAGATAAGGTCTCCCCGCCTCAACCCACGTGAACTCTGGAAGAAAGGAGAAGGAGAGCCATTCACCGGGATAGCAAATGAGGGAGAAGAAATGAGCTACTCAACAAGTTGGAGGAATTTCTTGTGGAAAAAAAACCATTCCAATACATTCAAAAGAAATCTCCAGCTCACTCCATCATAAGCTTTGAGCAGGTCCAACTTCATAAAGAAACCCGACTTTTTAGATACATTAATGGAATGAGAAAGCTCATGAACCATAATGATAGAATCAAGGATCTGACAACCCTTGAAAAAACCACTCTGGTGCTTAGAAATCAGATTTGGAAAGCTTTTTTTCAATCTAGTAGCAATCACTTTCGAAAAAAATTATAAATAGAATTACATAGGCTGATCGGGAAAAACTCACCAAAACTCTTTGCATCAGTAGATTTGGGAATCAAAACAATGAAAGTCACATTAAGCTCTTTTAGGAGACTTCTTGAGCCAAAGAACTCCTTAGTAGCATTAATCACATCCTTAGAGACAATCTCCCAACATGACTAGAAGAACAGAAAAGGAAATCCTTCAGGGCCAGTGGCTTTGTTACCTTCAAAAGAGAAAATCGCTTCTTTGACTTTTGAGGCCGAAAGAATAGTCGCTGGCTCCTTATTCAAATTCTACATCACAACTTTAGGAATAACTTCTAGAGAGACATCCACACTCCTTTGATCCCAGGCTAGATCATCCATCAAGAGTTATTCAAAGAACCTAGCAGTCACTCTTCTAATAGCCTCTTCATCTTCCAATAGCAACCCATCAGCTCTAATTGAGGAAATTCTATTTCATGACTTATGCCTAAGAGCAATGAGATGAAAGAACTTAGAATTATGGTCCCCAGACTTCAACCAGATAGCTCAAGACCTTTTCCTCCAGAAGTCCTCCTCCTTGGTAACAATATCATGCAGTTGCACGAGAAGACTATGTTCTAGTAATTGTAGATCCTCTGATAAACCCTTTGATTGGATGTCATGTTGGACATCATCCAACTTCTTGAGAACATAACTTTTAGAATCAAAGAGGTGACCAAACGACTCTTTGTTCCATTTTCTGAGATTTCTCTTGACAAAATTCAGCTTCTTGGCAACTCTGAACATCGCACAGCCATCAATGTTAACATGCCACCATTTTTTGATACAATCCATAAAACTAGGATCTCTAAACCACACGGCTTCAAACCTAAAAGGAAATATCTTCTTACTCCCAAGCCTATTAGCAACAAAAGAGATAGGGAAGTGGTACGACCCACATCTCATAATAGAAGACAAGGAACAAGCAAAGCACACAAACCAGGAAGTAGAGGTTAAAGCTCTATCTAATCTAACTTGAATATTATCCACACCAACACGCCGATTGGACCAAGTAAAGCTAGCTCCTGAAAGCTTAACATCAACAAGAGCATTGTCATCAATAAACATTCTTAAATCAAACCTGCTCTCAGGATTGGCTTGAGACCCTCCCACTTTCTCATTATCATACAGAGGAGTATTAAAATATCCCATTACAAGCCAGGGGAGATCCAAAAAGTACATCCTAAGACTCCCAAGATCATCCCAAAGCTTTTTCCTGGTTCTCTTAAGGTTAGGAGCATACACATTAGAAATAACCCAAGAATAAGAATCCCTGAGCCAAAAAAACTTAGTCTCAACATGGTTGAAACCATCAGCAATCTGGACACCTCTCAACAACTTAGCATTCCAAAAAGTTGCCACACCACCTAAAGCTCCTTCAGAGCTAACTCCATGAAACCCACAATGTTTATAGAACATATTCTTCAAAGCTTCCAACTTATCAATTTGCATTTTCATCTCTTGGATCAACAAGATGTCTGGCTTATGGTCTCGGACAAGATTCTTTAAGAGGTCTTGTTTATGCAAGTTGTTCACCCCCTTGATATTCCATGAAATGATCTTCATTTGCAAGAAGAGGGGGGGCTCTTAGAGCACAAATCAAAGAGGGTTTTCTGGACCCCCTTAGCAATATCCCACTTGCACTCCCTCTCCCTACTCTTTTGTAGGGTAGGTCTGCCCTGGCCCCTTGACTCAAACCCACAATCCAATTTTTACCTTATCATGGTGATACCTTTGTGAGGTTGGGGGGGAAGAAGAAGATTTATTCTTCCAACCACGCACCTGGGTAAAACCATCTTCATCTTTGCTCACAAAATCAGCCACAACCAGAGCACCATCACCAACCATCGGCTCTAAACCAATAAGAAGAGGAGATGGTGGAATAATAGTCGGCTCCAACACAGGAATTTTTGGAGAGCATATAGTCTTTGAGACATGATCCACATCCTGAGTTAAAGAGTGATCAGTAGCCTCCTCCACGGGAATCTTCAAATCCTTTCCAACCTCAATAGGAGGAACAAGATGATTTTCAATATTCCCCTCACCCTCCATACCATTTCCAGCAGCAGATTCACCTTGGTTCTCTTTAGGTTCCTTTATCTTCCAAACCTTTGTCTGCTTAACAGCCTTAGGTGGGACACCAAACATAGGGAAATCCTTAGCCCAGTGCCCCATCTTCTTACAGTTGAAGCAAGCAAAAGGGAGATTTTCAAAAACAATCTATTGCTTCCATGACCCCACCTTGGATTTTAAAAAGAACTCAGGCAACACAACATCTTGGTCAATCATGACACAAAACCTGGTTGCAACTAACCTCTTCCTAGAGCGAGTGGCCTCGTCAATAGAGACAATCCTTCCAAAAGAATTTTCTACCGCCTTGAAGACGTCTTCATCCCAATATTCCAACAGAAGATTTGGTAGTTTAACCCACACAGCCGGAGTGGAATTAGAAAGACATTTGGACAAATCTATCCCAAGTTCCCAAGGACGAAGAACCATAGAGAGACACCCAAATGACCAAGGCCCTTTCACAAACACATTTCTTAGGTCTTCATCACAAGAGAATGCAAAGGAAAAGAAACCTTCAGCTATGGATGCAACTTCCACCTGACCTTTTAAAGCCCATTTCTTACGCACCCAAGTGCGAACCTCCTCAATATTAGGCCGAGGACCTAAAACTTTTCCAACCAGGGAGAAATACATTTTGGCAATATTCTTGTCAACAAGAGAATCTGGGATAGAGAAGGAAAAAACACCTTCCTCGTTAGATGAAGACACTGACTCAGAAGCAATGCCTTTTCCTTTAAGCTTAGAGGAAAAAATTTCAAACCATTTCTAACCCAGCAAGGAAGACTTTCCTATCGTCCGATTTTCTTCCACCGAAGCAAAATTAGTCCAGGGAATACTCGAAATAGACGCATAAGATTCCCCTGATGGGACCCTCTCTTCCAAACCAGCATCTACTTTATCCCCTTGGATCTTAGGAACCGACTCCAACGAGGGAGGTGGTTCTGACAACACTTGGCCCAAGGGACAACAAGCGTAATAAATTGCCCCAATACATAGCAAGAAATGCATAAAGAGGGTGCTCAACCTACAATAAATCGGTTCCATAAACCTGCAAACATCCTCACCAGTTGCCTTTTATTTAATATTGGTTGCAATCAACACCAATTTCGAATCATTAGGAATGAGAGTTGTCTTGACTCGAAATTTATGGCACCTACCTGTATTTGCAATTGTCCTTTTTCTTGTCAATGGGGTTAACGTTGAGTAAATTTCTTTGTCAGAAATATTGAGTGAAACACATACCAACCTTTTTAAATTGAATTTTCATCTTATTTTTCAGAAACTGGTGCAATTAAAGGTTTGCATTTTTCACTGTACTTTACATTCTAGGGAGAGTGGTCAATATGGCTTGAATCCAATAATCTGATCTACCATTTATTTCTCAAGTATTTGCTGACATAACAAGTGCAAGTGGTTGCGCTAGAACCTGACTCTAATTCCAAAAATCAACCAATTTACCCATGCCATTATGGCAATTTTCTAACAGCATACCATTTACCTTTCGGAAACTCAAAACCTGAACTTACCTAGATCTTACACTCACGCCATGATGAGATAAGGCAGTAATGGCCATATTCCACCACTAGGTCAAAGTAGAACAATATGGAAGGGGTGATTTGGGGTGCCTAGCTACAACTCTACACCATTGAGTGCTTCATGCTATTTACTTAATATTTTTAATCTTATATATATATATATATACATATACTATGATTGTTGTTAAAACATCTTTCTCTCTTAGTTGTCTAATGGAAGGGGAAAGGGGAATAGTTCTCTACACAAAGACACTCAAGAAAGTGTAGACTCAAAAATAATATAAGCATCATTTCTTCCTTATGGTTTTCCACTTCCCTTATTGCAATCAAAACGCCCTTTGGAGGGGACTCTATTTTCATGTGTGAGAGTTATTGACCCAGATGGAGGTAAGGTTTGAATTCTACTATCTACAGGGCAAGGGAGAGGGGCCCAAAGTAGGGAACCCTAACTTTGGAGGTCCACATGGACCCAAAAAAAAAAAAATTCCCACCACGTCACCCTATCACTTGTGCATCCACCAATTTATTTTAAAAAAATTTCAAGCACCCCCCCACCTATCACGCACCAATTTGTCCAAAATGTTCAAAACAGGCCCATTTTTCTCTCCGCCTGAAAGTGGAGCCCATCTACCTTTGTCATCAAAGCAAAAATCTATATGCATTAGATCAGACAAACGTGTGGCTTTCGACAGCCTTTCCACCCTAAATGACCAATTTAGAGCGTTAATCACTCGTTGCCTCCTTCATTACCTCCACAGAGCAACTTGTTTTATTCATCCCTCCACATTTACTCGGACTAACAAGTGTGTAAATCGAAGATCAAGGTTCATTCAATGCTCCATTTTTCGCATATCCTGATCAATCTCATTCCTTTTTTTTGTGTTTATTCTGGAGTGTTCATTTGGTTACCCACCCATACTGGTTCAACTCTCCATGATTCATTGTTTGTCTCTCCACACTTCTTTGTTCAGCTCTGCACTCTTGAGAGCTCCCTTTCTCTTTCAGGTGAGGTTTTTAACCTCACTTAGCCTATACTAGTGTCTTTCAATTCATCGGTATTCTGCCATGCACTTATATCATTCTCTTATTTTTTGCATAAAATTTCATTGTGAAAATTTGTCTTTGAAAAAGATAAATACTAGGAAATGTGGGGAGGGTTTCACTGGTTTTCGTTTAGTCTATACTCATCCATGCACTCATAATCTTGTGTTCTTCATTGCACGACGTTTACTCTGCATTATGCTTTTCATGCTAGGAAATATGAAAAGGGTTCCATTGTTTCGACATCTTTCTATGATAAGGGTTTAAATGGTTTTTCATTATTATTAGATTCTTTCGACAAAATATGGAAAGGGTTTGACTGGTTTTATGCCATGTAATTGTATTCATGTGTTTTTAATTGTACAAACTTTAACTCTACAATTTGCTTTTAACATTTGTTTGTTATTCTGAAATATGAAAATGGTTTCATGACGCCAAAAATGACGAGGTATAGCTCATGGGAAACTCGTTCAAGGGGGACTTTGCGCAAAAGTGACTCGATTTTAAAGAAGTCGGCTTCTTCTATAATGGTTTTTGAAAAGGGAAAAGGAAACGGATATGATGAAGCAAAGTCTAATCTAAGGCGATGCGCCAAAATATGCTGATGGGCACGATAAATCATAGATTTAGGGGCCTAAATGGTGTTATTACGTTCTAAAACGTCAGAGACTTAAAGGTATAGCGTAAACAATTCATTTATTGACATAAAATAGTATCGCATGCATCCTTACCATCAAGAAGAGTCATTTAGACATGATTTAGATAAGCAAGCTTGCATTCAATATATAGAAGTTCTGTTAAATGAAATGCTTAAGACAATAAAAGCACAGTTTATAGTTTAATCAATACATGAAAAACAGAAAGGCCGAACAGTTGGCACAGTCTGAAAGTTTCTTGCACATAAAACATATAAGAGAGGCCTGGTGTCTCTTGCTATAACCAGTATCCTTTTTCTTAAAACTCTTGGATCAATCTATCGTTGGACCTTTTTTCCCTTGGAATTTCGGACCTCTCTCTCGTTGACGGAGAGAGTATATATAGCTGGAGAGGAAAACTCCCACCGCTTTGGAACGCTGTAACAGAAAAGATCTCCCAATCCCCTGCAATGATGCCAGAATCAAAAGATTTCCCATGCCGTTACAATGGCAACGAGTTACAATGCGGCATCTGGATATTCATGTGCAGGCGCGCCCTTTGTAATGATGGCAGGGGCCCCAGCCAAGCTTCGAGGCGACAAGCGCCATCCACCGCTTCGAAAAAGCAAGACGAGCAGCACTTGATAACAATATATTGCTCAGCTAGCCGATCGCCTGCTTCAATGATCAGTATAAGGCACGTGGCAGCCCGTCGCGGCCCGAATGAGAATTCCTCCTACTGCTGCTGAGAGACTGCGAAGAAGCGACACGTGTCCAAGGGGAGGTCTTTCCTAAAGTGGGGAGAGAGCCGCCTGAACCGGGTCCGAAAGACGCTTGGCAGCGTTTCGCAGCCCGCTGTGTTTAGCTCCCTGCTGTGTTGGAAAGGCTGCGAAAGGTCGCCACCTGGCAGAAGGTAGGGCCCGCCAAAAATAAAGAAGGCCGCGGAAGCATTTCGCAGCCCGCAGCTGCTTATTTTATCTCTATAAGAAAAGTCTGCGATATGCCGCCACGTACCAAGATGTGGGCCCCTCTGACAATCTTAGGAATGCTGGCTTTTGTGGAAGGCTTTCGCAACCCGAACAGAATACAAAGCAACAGAAAACAAAAATTTTCGTAGGCGAGACACGTGGACGCCCAGCGCAGCATTTCGGGGCCCGAAAGGGGAGCCGATATCCGAAGTTGCGAAGTGAGAAATGTGCAAAGGGAAAGATCAAAACCTGTCGGAGAACTGAATAAACCTGGCGATGCATAGGCCAGCACACGAACATTTGCAAAAGGGACCCGAAGGGAGCTGTTTGAATCTTTATTTTAACAGCTTTTGGCGACTTATCAGGGGCGTTTCAGATAAAGAACGGAGAACCCAAAAACTCTCTGGTTCTACAGACCAGAGCCTTATCCATTGGGCGAATGGTATCAGAGTTTGGAAAGTGCAGTCTGCAAAGGCGACCATTCACTTTCGGACGGCTTTGCCATGCTGCGCAAATTCTCTTGTGCCCCGCGAAGATCAATAGCTTCCTTGTGAGGCATCACCTCAGGTAGGTCGACGCCTGCTTGGATATGGAAAAGCAGCTGAGAGAGTGGATGAATGATTGCCTCAATGTCGGTTGCCGTTGGGGGGGTGCTGAATTCCCTGAATGCTTCCGGGTCGTTCTCTTTCTGTTCAATAGCCTCCGCGATCTGAGTAGTTGTGGCAATGGAGCCATCCTCAAGAAAGGGGGATGGCAATCCCAGCTTGCCTAACTCAAAAAAACCTCTCCGTATGCCGTCAAGAGCCTTGCTCAGAAAAGCCGCCGCTGCCTTAGTGCGCTGGAAAGCGGAATGACAATGGATGAATTTATTGGCAACTTGAGCAGCAATGTCCCAATCCTCGATGCCCGCCTCAGCAAGAATTTCATCCGTGACAGAGTATAGCTTATTTAGCAAGTCCCTTGCCTCAGGAACTTTTTCCAGGATGAAACACAGGAATTGCTCCATTGTGTCATGGGCCTCCTGATTGAGTCTTGATGCCTTGTCTATGAATCAGAGAGTAGGCTGCAGAGTTAGACAGAAGGTCTTGACCTTCTCCCAGTGAGAAATGTATAATTGCCTAACTAGTGGAATGACATCAGGTTGGACAGGGGTAGGTAACCCAGAGGCTTTAAGCGAAGAAATTTCCATTTCCCTTGAAATAAGGGCCTCAGCTAATTCAGCCTTCTTCTTTTTCTCAGACGCCAACTGCTCCGCATAGCTGTTCATTTCTTTATTCCAAGTTTGTTCAGCTCGCGAGTGGTTAGCCGATTGCTCTTCCAGAGAAGCCTTTGTCTTTCGGAGCTCTTCCTCTAACTTAGTCTTCGTCTCTCGGAGCTCCTCTTCTAGCTTAATCTTCAGGCTTTTGAACTCGGCCTCTTTCTCTCGTACCCTTTGCTGATACTGCTCTTGTAGGCGCTCCAACTCCTCACCCTTTTCTGCCATCTTCTGACTGTATTCAAGGCGGAAGCGTTCAAGCTCCACCTCCATCAACCGCAGGTTCTGCTGCGCTGCTAGGTTTTGACTCTGCAATTCCTTTACTAGGCCGGGGTCAGGAACCTGGGTCTTCGCAATTTCATCCTGAAGTCTGTTTCTCTCATTTTCTGCTGTTAGCGCCCTCTCAGTCATTCGGACGATATCCGCTTCTAAGGATTTTTCTTTTGCCTCTAGAAAGCTCACCATTTCCTTGGCTGCTCTGAGCTGCTCGTCCTTCTTCTTTAACTGGTGACCGGTTTTTAGGAAGTCGGAAGTGACCACCCGTTGTGTCTCCTCCATGATTTCGACTTTATCTTGCGGCCGGGCTACCTTCATGTCAAGTCCGACAGCATAGATTTCATAGTCCTCGGGTTGCATTTCTCCCTGAGGCTTGTTTATCCTTGGGTACATAGTTGCAAATTTTAATTCTTGCCGAGCCTCATCATACGAAGCATGTACTCTCGATTCGGCGGGGGCATTGTCATCCTTCGCCTTTCATCGCCTCATTCTATTTGCACGCGCTTCCTTTCCACAATCTATCTGTGCTATGAACTCAGCTGGTGATGAAACCAGCCCACCTGCGAAAGGGACACCCGAGGGCAAAGCATAGGGGTAGGTAATTTTCATAGGCGCACGCATCTGCTTCTTTTGGAGAGTGACCGTTTGTGGAGAAAAGTGTGGTACGTTTCATAGCTTGGCCTGAGAGCTATCAGCGGGGCTAAACATTTGCAGCGGCTGAATTGGAGATTCAGTCGTCAGGCTCATTGGCCCGGGGAGAATAGTTGCTGACTGGGTATCGGCTTGTTGTAATGTAAACGGATCAGTGAGCATGGCGGAAAAAGAGTGAGGGCCGACAGGGGGAACATTTTTCAAAAGCGAGGTGAGGAAAGTCTGAGCGGCAGCAGAAAGCGTAAGCATGCTCGGAGGAGTAATTATAAATAGTTGGGCCTGCGAATACTGGGCAAATCCAGCCGAATAAGCTGGGCCAGAAGTAGAGGGTGGAGGCCTCGGACCAACGGAAAGAGTGGCCGACGGAGGAGCAGATACGAAAGATTGAGATGTAAGAGAGGAAGGAGCGAAATGTACCTGTTGACTGGTCGGCGGTGGCTCCAGGATCGTTCGTGACTCACCCGCAAACTCTGGCATTTGACTAGCAGCGGGGACATCTCCTCCGGTGGGTTCATGTGAAACTGTCCTGATAACACTTTTCGTGCGCTGCCTTTTCGCAGGCGGACACTCACTAACCTCGGCAGTCAGATCATTCTGCTGGGGTGTTAGCCTGACCGGTTTAGCGGCCCATGTGCGTGTAAGCGAGCCTCTTGATATATTAAAGCGCACATTAGTGCCCACATAGGCGGCATGCTCGGAGACATTGCCTCCTTGCGCAGAAGAGGATGATACCGCCGTTTCTTCTTCCTGCTCCTCGGATCCCTCTACTTCTTCGCTCCTGTCAGTGCTAGAGATCGGGTCAGGATGACCTTCATCCCACCATCTTTCAAATTTCTGGTCGTCCTTTACCTGATTATAAGGAGCCTTCAATTGCGCTATTTCTTTGCGATATTTCCAGAAAGCCTTTATTTTTTCATCACTCCATTCCTCGCCCACCTTCAACTTGTTATACATGGTGCGCTCTATCGGAAGGTTGTCCCTGGCCACGGCCACTGGAAAGTAAAACTTGTGCCATGGGCCCCTAGTGTCTGGTGTAGGGATTTGTGCTAATTCAACAAAATCTTTGTCTTTATCAGTCCGCTTATTACACCGTTTCTCCCAGTATGGTCGAGGAACATGGGTAACCTTCATATGTGGCTTTAGCGGTCGTTGAAAGGGTTGTAATCCCATTTATCATTTACGATTACCAACCTAATTGTGCGACTACTCCCTAGCAACTTGTGTGTTTGTTTTTAACCGGCGTCATAGGCTTGAAACTCTTTGGAGCAGAGTGAAGGATCCCTTCCTCTTGACACTTTCGCGGCTCTGAACGTGATGATACACGCAACCGAAACCTCATTGGCGAGCACTCTATCGGTGGCGCTTAGCGAAGCGGCTACAATAAAACCTACGCATTGATTGTAGCGAAATCGCACTGAAACCCGGTCTGGCGAGGGGTGCAACTGCAATCAATCTGCTTGATTATTACGTGACTGATATCACCTTCTCCGATCAAATCATTCAAAACCGGGGCTATAAAATAGTCTGCGAAGACATAATAGTCATATGTTGCGGAAAGGAAAAGTGTCCACGTTGACACCGGTTTTCTTCTGTTGTACTCATCAAAAATTGATAGCGGAAGGTCGAGCGAAGAAATCCAGTTCTAATGCGGAACATATGTGGACCGGGTAGGAAAAATCTAATTTCTTTTCCACTTTGATAATTCTCTATTGCTGTATCATTTTCTTCCAACCATGAGTAGGCAAAAATCATGCCAAAAAAGCTCTCTTTGCTTGGCGTATTCTGGACCAGGTGAAAAGTCACCGATCTTCTCATTGGAATCTCGGCCATAGGCAAATGTCAACATGGATATGGGTCCTAGAGGTCATCGTGGAATGAACCACGTGATAATGGAATACTCGGTGCCTTAGTGGACACAACACCTTTCTTATTAGTCTCTTCTAACAAGAAATCAGAGCCGGTTTTCATCATTTTCCATATTTTTTCCCCCTTGCTTGGGCAGAAATGCTCGATATTCTCCTTTCTTCTGCTCGGGTCAGGGATACATAACATATGTCAGATGGCTTCTGGGCTGATCTGAACCCTTAAATTGTGACCTTCAATGCAATGGGTATGTGGATTATAGCACTGAAAAGTCCCGTCGACCACCTCCGGGCAATAGTGCTGTGGGATCATATATTTGTGGAAGGCCACTGTTGAGACTCTACTTGTAGAGTAGCTTTAATTGCATGTAATTACTTAATAACCCGCTTACACAAACGCCTCACAGGAGATTTGAGGTTCTTGGCAAGCCGGGTGCGTGAATATTAACCCACTTTTCTCTAACCTTTTTCGGGCTACTCCATTCCTTGGGTTTTTCTAGCTCCTCTGTGTTGGCTCTTCTCGTCTTCGCGGGTATACCAGGAGTGGCATATGCTACATCATCTTACACATATACCTCATCTGAAGAACGAATGGCCATATACAGTTCCTGGCTAATCTCCTCCTGCACCGGTTGAGCTGAAGATTCTGACATTTTTCTTTTCGCTGCAGAACTTGTAAGCTTCTTGGCCTGCAAATACGCTTGCATTGGATACATAGACAGAAAACACTTTGCACCTTCCTTGCATTGCAAAAAAGACTTTGAAATACTAAGCTGTTTCATGCAATAATAGCAACTTCCTAAGGTGGTAGGCGAAAGCAAGCCTTTTACATTTAATTCGGCATGTACCGGTGATCTGGCAACTCGTACTAGATGAATTGATTGCTATTCCGAGGCGACCGGATTTCATCATCATATTGGGGCGATCATGTGATACGCCCTGATCTTCTTGGAAATTGAGCTTGCAACTGGCCCTCTCCTCTTGCGTTAGCATGTACCGGTAATTAATATCCTGGCCGGAATGATTACGCCAAGCAAACGATCACGGCCTGAAGAGATACGAGTATCGCCTTAGGCTCTGGGATGCGTTTGAGATTTGACACCATAGCATACGGCCATACGTCCCTTCACCAACAAGTGCCACCTTTTTAAAGCTTAATTAATTAACTTCATTTAATTAAACTGCATGTGAAATCGTGCTATAGTGCATGTCCGACCAAAATGCTTGGTAAGCAGGGCTGACCTTAGAGATTGCGGCTGATGCCATCCACGTTTCTTACGGTAGTTAGCATAGCCATCCTCAGCTTTTCCTTAAATAGCTTGATGAATGTAAGCAAACATACCATTTAAGAAGTGATGGTCGATGAAAAGGCGCTAAGCAAGTCTTTTCATAGGTTAGGGGGTGAGCAGATTTTGGCATTACTTAGCAAACTTAGGAATAGTGTTAGGAGAGATGGATACCCCTATTCGCCTAACCTCGTTCAAATCACAGACGGCGTTTGTAGGTGAGATCTCCACTAGAAGGCTCAAAAGAATGACGAAGAACAAGCACTCGCTGGTTCTAGTAGCCATTAAGTGGGTTCTAGGCAAGGATTGCGTTGAATATGAAGATAAGTATCGGGTGAACACTGACGTGTGCTCGCACTTTGTAGCGTCCATGCTGGACATTTGTGTTCCCCGGCCACTTATCTTGAAGCTGGTCAAAGAAATCTTCCCGAAGAAGTACCTGAATGGGCTCAGCGAGGTTGTTACACATGCTGCGTACGGGATAGGCTTGCCAACAGCCAGTGACCTACGTCACTTTATCGAAGAAGAAGCTGTTGTCGTTTGGCTGTCATTCCTGAGCGGATTTCGCCTACAGACCCGTGGCCAGCACCAGCAAAGGGTTACTCAAGCCCTACACTTCCTGTTCAGGAGCTACAACATGATACCCTTCTACGATGTAGAATGGTATACTGACTTCAGGGACCTGGTGTATCCACCACTGACGACGGTTGTGTTGAATGATGCTGCCAGTGCTGCCGAGGAGCCCGTGGACGAGGAAGAAGCGGACGCTGCGGTAAATGTGTCGGTTGCTGCCAGCCATTCCTGCGGATAGATGACCCCCTTGCCTTACTGCCTGATGATGTAACTCACCTGCTCCAGATAAGCCTCATAAAAGGCCATCATATATATATATACTCTGATACTTGTATATTTTGAAAATCGGCATCCATGCCATTTTGTAACCAGGAACATATATATATAAATATATACTTTTCTTTTTAAGTGAAATCTATGCTCCTATTTGCTTTTGTGTTCAATTTTCTGGGTTTGCAAATCTTGTATGTTTTTTCTCCATGTATGAGTGCATTTTGTGTAAATCATCCCTGGTGTTTTATCCGCCACCTTTGATGAGCAAATGCATAGAAAGACCGCCGATTTAGCAAAAGAACAGGCCAAAAACACGAAAGGAAAATAAAAGCGAAAAGCGTTATTTACAACTGTACAAGGTAGGGCTTAATGCTTAATGGAACAAT
>VDFB02210829.1:0-14669 GCA_007258455.2 Sequoia sempervirens | reverse complement strand
AGCTGAGAAAAGTTGATGTAACAACAAAAATCCATAAGAAACCCGCACCGAGAATGCCATCAAAGTAAAACTGGAAATCATTGTAACTGCAACATCTAATTTACCACCTGTTAGTAGTCCATTCCTTTTACTCTTCCTCAGTCAAATATTTAGTTACCCATTTTTGGTATTCTTCATCAGTTGGCCAGTCAAAATTAGTCACCTCATTCACCTTGGTATTATAAGGTGTGTATTTTATTGCTACCTGATTTGCATCTCTTTCAAAAGCTTCCAAAAATGAGCAAGTACTAATGATTTTATCCATACAGCTCACCAACAAGTCATAATCTGACTCATCACAAATTAATTTAATTTGATCATTGATGACTTCACTTGCTTGATCCTACCACTACTGGAGTGACTTGATTTTCCCCTGCTCATCAATTATATCTGGTAACAATGTGTTACCCCAATAATTAAAACTCTTCACCAATTCCCTAATCTTCCTACTTAAATCATCTAGTAGGGTCTGAAAACCTTGCAATGATTTAACCAACACTTGAGTAGGCTTTAATGATTGGGGCCTATTATTTGTATCAAACCTTGAAGCCTTATACATGACATCCAAATCATTGGCCCTAAGGATCTAATTTTCAATCAATGGTATCACTAATTCTTGATCCCTATCAATATTCTTTATTTCATTTAACAATAAAGAATATAAAGAATGTATAGATAGAAATTCACTATCAACCTTTTCATTTAAATGCCTCAAGACAGTAGTAACAATCTCCTTTTACTTTGAAAGAGATCCCTCCTCACTTACCTTCAATGATGTCTGCAATTCATCAATTCTTTGCAAAAGTTGCTTCTTTGTAGGATCAATAGAGCACTCTGTTTCTTCATCAATTTGTTCTAAAGGAGGGGTGAGAGAAAGATTCTAACTGGAAGACCCTAGGGTGGAAACAATTGGAGAAGTAGGAGGCATTGACCCTGCTATGGAAGGTAATGTACTAATCCCTAGAGCACTTGATGTCTCCCCAATATGTTTATACCTAGACCTTTCCACCTCAGTTTGCAACTTAACATTCCTCTATTGCATCTTGCTGTATTCCTCAATCAAAGGGTTATACTTCTCCATTAGGCTCTTTTTTTCAGTCTCCTCCCTTTCAACAGTCTTTTGGACCAATTTGGCCACATTCATAGTCAAATTAGTGGCCTCAGTGGTTGAGGTATCTGAAGCTCTCTTTATTATTAATCCTCCTTTAAAATTTGGATTAATATCTGTAACATTTGGCTTTCTTCCTTGAGGGGCCAATGCCCAAATTGCCAAAGTTTCATATTCCTCACTAAAGGCAGAATCTTGCAATGCTCCCTTGACTTCTTCTTCAGAGTCTTGCAAAGGATCCTTGGATTTTACAATAGCATTAAATGCTATAGCATTTGCAATGTCCCATTCAGGCAGAATCAACACACTAGCCTGACTTACCAGTCTTCTTCCCTCTTCAAGAGTGATGTTCTTAAATTCCTCCATTAATTCAACTTTTACCTCATCAATATTCTATTCAACTCAATATGCCTAGTTCTCTTCTCTTCTGTATTTCTAATATTCTTCAACTCTCATTCCTCCATACCAATTCAAATAACAGAAGCCATGCAAATGCATTGTCATCTAGAAACTCCTCACATGCTCCCATTCTGCATCTGTAACTTTTTTCCTTCGTCCAATCAGATAGAACCAATTTAGTCAGCCTAGAGTGCATACCAACCCTGCATGTCTTGACTAGTAACATACTCATCCATCGATCCTCCTATTGTTGATCACCTTGCCCTTAGGCTTCTGGACTGAGGGTGCGATGAGGCATTGCCTCTGCGATGATTCTAAATCAGTATTTTAATCGTACCTCGGGAATTTTGGGACTCGGGTTGTATGAGCCCCCATTATTTTTCCTTTTCTCGTCTACTTCCTTCATCGCCGCTATCCTTTTTCCTCCTATAAATAGTCACCTTTTTAAAATGTATGTTGGCCTTGTTTCATAATTGGCTTTATAACTTTGTCTTGCTATACACCCATGATCAGCTCTAAATTTATCTTTTTGGTCCTCAATGTGCCCATAATTTCCTTGAAGTTCTCCATTAGAAAGTCAATCTTCTTATGGAATGGATTGAACTCCAACAATGGATTATACTTTGGATCCATCTTATGCACAATATCTAATAGCTTATCATAAGCTATCCATTTCTCCTTGTTCAACTCCTACCTATTTAGATCAAATTCATTTCTGATCAAATCCTCAAGAAAGTTGAACTCATACAAATTTTTTGCAGCCTTTATTTCGGTCCTGGGAAAGGAAAAGAAACTCCTCGTGATTATGCTTCCGCCTTGACCACACCTCAAATGGTAATCATCAAAGAATTTCAAATGCACCCAACCTTGAAAAGTGAAAAAATTGTATACCATCAGATAAATCAGGAAAACAATTTTACTCCTCTCCCTGTGAGGTTGTTCCTCATGATATAACTTATTTGCCACATATAAAATTTGCAAACCCCACTTGTGCACATTGTACAAGTATGTGGAGGGTTCCTTGAAACATACTATCAAAACAGTGCTGACTGGGTATAGGATAATGTCACCCTAGTTATGGAAAACTTTCAATTCTGACTTCCTCCCTTTTGGCCTGAGGAAATCATGCAATTCCTCAGGGATATTGGGTACATTCACCATTAGTCTAGCCCTCAAACTAGAAGCAAAAAAATTATCAAATTGCACATAACTGGTGCTTTCCTTATTGCAAGATAAATCTGCAGCCCATAATTGTACTGACAATCTTTCTCCATCAACCGATTGCCTTAATTCCATCTTTTCAGAGAAAAAATCAACATTCTTGAACAAGAACATATGCATTAGCATAGAATATAGAAGAATTGAGTGCCGGTATCATTTTTTTGTAACTTTGACAACCCTTCATGTATCCTCTCAGCCAAGAAAGAAGCAAAGTCATAAGTCACAGAGAAGTTAGGGTGTTGTATTTGCACCCCCATGAACATGTATGCAATAGCCATCACCGCACCAAGACTGAAACCCAAAATCTGAAACAATGAATAGAAAGTGGTCAAGAAATGATTTTCAAAATAGTTTAATCTAAAAGGTTCTTGGTCACTGGGGTTGATATGAAATCGTGAACCTCCTGCCCTAGCCAGATGAGGTGGAAGCAACTTAGCTCTAAAAAGAGACTTCAACTTTGCATATTCCTACTTCATTTCCTCAAGATTGATAGGAACCAAGTCTTTACTCGGTTCACTCAAGTCAAAAATCTATTGGACCTCTTCTCTATTAACGCTCAATAGAACCTTTCCATCATTATCCCTGATTACCCATGTGACAAGGTCATATCTTGTAGCCACTGCCCTAAGTAAGTCTATGTCAGGGAACATGTTTGGGACCACCAGCTTTCTGAAATCATACATCTAGCCATTTGAAAAGAGGTGAGGAAAATTGCTCTATACATACCATAATCTGAACATTTCCAAGCCTGTGAGAGGAACCCTAGCATCGACAATGTTAGAGAAATTATATACTAACCCTTCCCCCATGATTTTCCCTCGCATTAGAACCAATCCCTTCTTCCTATCATTCATTGAGCAAGGAAATTGATCCAGGAAATCATCGTACAAGTTTCTCTTTAAATAGTCAACTTGACCAGAATGTTGCTATGGCGGTGCCATCTTGGACAAACTAGGGTCTTTTTACAATTTCATAATTTGAATAGCTAGGACTAACCAGAGATAGGAAATTACAAAACAAAACATTACAATTTCTCACAACTATAATTAAACTATATCCCTAACACGTTTATCAACAAGCTCAATGACAAGCACAACAAATCTTTTCCCAAATTGAAGAGCAAAATGATTGGGAAGCACATAAATTAACTAACGACTTTTTTTGCAAAAGTCCCAAATTTTGGCTGTAGAGATTCACAACTTTGCTTTCAGCTCTAAAACTGCTCCGCAAAATACTTGAATGCTTTGTGGTACAAATAAAATAGGAGAATTGATTTCATCTCGATCAAATCATGCCAGCAAATTTCTCATCTACCATTAAAGCTCACTCGCGCACTATAGATTTAAATTTTAGTCCACGTGGTGGTCACCCACGATATCACAATGAGTAAAGATCCTGCAACTTTGGATCATGCGTTGGTGGGAAACCATAGATCTTGAGCATTCGTGATCTTGTTCCTTCAACACAGTCGCCAACCTTATTATTAACCGTCGAACAACTTTTTCATCAAGATTATAACATATCCGCTGATTTAAAACATGTGCACCTTAAGAACACTTTAGTAACCTTCCTTTTAATGTATTAAGGTGGATTAATTTACCATAGTATTTCCTTCATTCGTTTGGCTTCATCAAATCAAACATGTGGCACCTTTTCGTGATGTCATGATCAGTAAAAACCTTGCAACTTTCGATCATGTGATGGCAGGCAACTATTAAGATCTGATGACAATTGATTGATAGTCAACCAAACTTATCACCTTTAGCCTCACCAGATAGGAAACATGGCGCCCGCCCGTGATATCGTGATCAACCAAAGCGGTGTGGTGGGGTCACTGCGGGATGGCGGGGAGTGGCTGAAATCAAACGATAGTTGATCAACAGTCGCACGAACTTCATCATTTTGCAAAAAAAAACATTTATTAAAAGGACAAGGGGACATCACTAGGTGGATGGTAAACAATGACATAAGTTGTTTTTAAATGATGAAACACAAAACAACTAAGACTTATATTTAAAATAAAACCCTGTAGAGGAAATAAAATATTAAAAGAAAGGGACTCAACCTAGATAGAACGATAGGACATAAGTCATTCTAAAACCCTTCAAAAAGTAACATCGAAATAGATCCCAACCAAGGAATAAAATAAACACAAGGGTTTTATATGAAAATAAAGCTAAAACCACCAAACCAAGGAAAATTTTGACACCATGAAAGACCAGTAACACTAGGTAGGGTAGGAATAGGGTAGGAATGGAACATAAGGAGCAAAAATATAAAGTTCCATTAGAGGGGAGAGAGATAGAGGGAGTGAGTGAGAGAGAGAGAGACCTAAGAGAGGGAGAGCGGGTAGGAGGGAGAGTCTTGAGAGAGAGAGGGAGGGAGTGGGAGAGAGATAAAGGGTAGAGGATTTAAGGATTTAAGGGTTAAGGGTAGAGGGCTAAGGGTAGAGTGGAGAGAGAGAGAAAGGGAGGGAGGGAGTACTGGGAGAGAGATAGAGGGTAGAGGGTTTAAGGGTTCTAGATTTTAAGGGTTAAGGGTTAAGGGTAGAGGGGAGAGATAGAGAAGTGAGAGAGAGAGACAGGAGAGGAGAGGGAGTAGGAGGGAGGAGGGCAGAAGTGATAGAGGTAGAGGTTTAGGGTTTGGGGTTTAAGGTTTAAAGAGGTTTAGGGTTATAGGTAGAGGGAGAGATAGAAGGATTCAGTAGAGAGGGAGAGTGGGGAGAGAGATAGAAATGCGTAGAGGTTAAGGGTATAGGGTAAGAGGGTTTTAAGTTAAGGGTTTGCATGGTTTATGGTTTTAGCATAGTTGCAGGGTTAAGGGGAGAGATAGAGGTGGTGAGGTGAGAGAGAGACCTAAGAGAGAGAGGGAAGGGAGAGGGATAGGATATTGAAGATGCCAGAGAGAGGAGGAAGTGGGAGAGAGAGATAGAGGGAGGGAGGGTTAAGAGGGGGTAGAGAGGGGAATTGCAGATGGTTTAAGGGTTTAGGGTTAAGGGTGGAGAGAGAGATAGGGGAGTGAGTGAGTGAGAGAAAGAGACACAGAGAGAGGAGAAAGGGGTATTTTGTATATATTAATAAATAATATATAAATGCTAGTAGCATTTGTAGCACAACATGAAAGACAAGATTAGAATTACTTTTAGTTATAGAATTAAGGTTAGGGTTAGATATATATTTAGTTAGGGTTGGTGTTAAAAATAGTGTTAGTGTTAGTTTTCTGATTAAGTTTAGGGTTAGAGTTAGAGTGAGAATTATTGTTGAGATTGAATCATAACCCTAATCTAACCTTAACCTTAAACCTAATTGAACCCTAACCCTATTTGTAATTGAACTTTTGTCTAACTAGCCAACCTATCATTAGACAAAGCTTTATCCTACAGAACCCCAACTCTAATTCAATGGTAAAGCCTAACCTAACCTTAACCTAATGCTATTCCCAACCCTAAGTCTATCTATAATTATAATCCTAACCCTTCTCATTCTAACCCTAATTATAATCTTAATTATAATTCTAACCCTAACCATAATTCTAATGTTATTCATAATCCTTAGTTTAACACTAACCATAGTTCTCATGACAACCTTAACTCTAATTATAACCCTAATCAAACCCTGACCTTAACCTTAACCCTTACCTTGAGCTTAATTAAACCCTAACCTTAACCTTAAGCCTGAGCTTAATTAAATCAAGATCCTAGCTCTAACCCCCAAACTCATATATGTGAGATAATTATAATTTAGCAAAACCCTAACCATAATTGAATCATAACCCTAATTGAAATATAATCCTACCTTTAATTGAACCCTAACCCTAATTGAATCATAATTTTAACCCTAAGCCTAATTAAACCCTATTTTTAACTCTAAGACTAATTAAAGCCACTATTTCTAACCTAGCCTAAGCCCGTTTAAATCCTATCCTGAATTGAGACCCTAACCCCAATTGAATCATATTTAAGCCTAGCCATGTGAGCACAAACCCTAATTAAACCCTAACACAATTGAACCATATTCTAACCTAATTTAATGTAAACATAGCCCTAATCCTAACAACATGTTATTAGGGTTATATTTACAATAATGTCTTAATATTAGTTTATAAATTCCAGTAATTATAAATATTTTAAAATAAATTAAGTATTTCAATCTAAAATTTTAATATTTGACATTACAAATAAAATTAAACTAAATTCTAATTTTTAAAATCCATAAAATATTTATTATCTATTAGTTTTACTAATTATATAATACAATTAAATTAAATTAAATTAAATATTCATTTTAAATTAATTAAACAATTATTAATTATAATTTTAGAATAAATTAAGAAATAAGATCTATATAAAATCAACTTTTCTATTTTTTTCTTTGTGTCCAAATCATTTCATTTTCTAAAATTATACTAAATTATAGATATCATAATTAAACACAAAACTTTATTCTATTCTAATCCTAACCCTAGTTAAACCCTAACCCTATTTGGACTCTAACCCTTACCCTAATTGAACACTAAATCTAATTGTAATTGACCACTAAGCATAATTGAATTCTACCCCTAACCCTAACTCTAAATAAACCCTAAACCTAACTCTAATCAAACCCTAACACAAACCTACTTGATTCATAATCCCAGCCACTAGCAAACCCTAATTGAACTTCAAAATAACCTTAATTAAAATATTAACAGCTAATTGAACATTTGTTGAATGGTAGTCCTAATCGTGCCATAACTAGGCTAACTTTGAACTCTGGGTTGAACTCTAATCCTAACCCTAACACTAATTCTTATCCTAATTGGAACTTTAGCCTAGCCCTAGCCTTAACTTATGACCCTATTTAAGACTCTTATTGGATTGATAGCCTTAAAAGAATTCAGCCCCAACCTCATCCTCAATCCTACTTAGAATTGAACGTGAATTGAGACATGAAACCTAACCTAAAGTAGAACACTAATCCTCTAATTGAACTCTAACTTTTAGTTGAAAATATTAAAGTGCCTTAGATTTTCCCATTCATGCATGCATTTTATCATTCAATTCCTAATAGAACCCCAAAGTTTTATATACTTTTATAACAATGTTTTAATACACACCTAATATTAAGGGTTTTAGAGTTTAAAGTTAAAGGGTTTTAAAAAGGTTTAGGAGTTAAAGGAGTAGATGGGAGAGATATAGAGAGTAGTGAGTGAGAGAGACACGAGAGAGAGGAGAGGGGTAGGAGGAGATACTTGAGAGAGGTAGAGGGTAGAATTAGGAAGTAAGAAGTTAAGGGTAGGGAGGAGATAAAAGTGAGTGAGAGAAATGAGAGAGAAAGGGAGTAGGAGGAGTGAACAGAGAGAGAGAGGGAAGAGGGAGAGTGGGAGAGAGAATGTAGAATTAGAGGTTTAGATTTTGGGAGTTAAGGAGTTTAAGGTTTATAGTTAAAGAAGTTTAGAGGGTAGAGGAACCTTACATAAGAGTGAGTGAGATAGATAAAGGAACCTAAGAGGAGAGGGAGTAGGAGAACTTGAGAGAGAGAGGAGTAGAGGGTAGAGGTTTAAGGGTTAAGGGTTTAGGGATTAGGGTTATGGGTAGAGGGGAGAGAGATAGAGGGATTCAGTCAAAGACAAAACCCCAACCTTAGGATTTTCCCAATACCATAAAAGACTAATAACATAAGACAAGATAGGAAAGGAACATAAGACAGGACAAGAAATGATAGATTCAAAAGATGCAACATATTGTGTTGATATGTCCTTCGATCTTCTTAAGAAGATCCATGACCTGTTTATAAAGGAAGTGAATTCATAGATGCATCAAGTTCAATTATGTATCTTTTACACAATGAGGAAGCATTTCAAGTTGTTGTCAAGCCCCTCTCACCATAACCCTATTGGATAGTCAAACATCACATAGGAAGGCGAGTTATTAGGTCACCCACATATGTGACAGGTGGCTGTCCAATAAAGATAAAATGAGGAGACTATGTGTATTTATTACACATAACAAAAGAAGACAAATGGTTGAATCAAGGTCATGATACAAGTATAAGGACAACAAATTTTCAAGAGCTACAAGAGGCAAAGGGGATTGATATTATTCATTCAAGGGTGTACTGGTGAAAGTGAATGCAATAGGTAAAGGTCATTGTCATTGATAAGGACAACCAACAATGAATGCTACAATGGTCTCATGAAGGAAAATAACAAAAAAAAAATCTAAAGTTGCACAAGGCTCTATTCAAGGCCTTCACAATCAAACATTAGGCGAACAAGTTACAAGATAACATTCAATGCATGATGTTTTAAGGAAAGGCATAAAAGGAAAACACATTCAAGAAACATCAACTCTAGCTAACATAGATAATATGCCTATTGAAAACATGTCATTACAAGAGGTTTATGACAATAATGGAACCCTCATATCATGTGATCAAGATACAATTTCTATGCTCATAACCTTTCATGTAGGGGTTTTGGTCATCATGATTGATCCAACATGGATCATGATTGCATACAAGAAACAAAAAGTTATAAATGACGATTAAGCAGTTATGATTCAGGAGAGGTCTCATTTTGGAATTCAAGGCAATAGTACAAGTGTATATGAACAAAAAATATGAGGTTATGCTACAAGATAGCCATGCAGGTTCATTTAGGACATCAAGCATTACAATGGTACAAGTGCATATGAACATCAATCAACAATCAATAACAAGTAGTGAAGGAAGCAAAGCATAGTTGTATTTTTACCTTTTCATACCATTGATCATCCATTCCAGTAATAGGCTATAATAGTGAAGGCATATACTTGCATATGGGTGTTTTAATGAAGATATTCAACATAAAAACCATCATAAATCACAACGCTTCAAAGAATAGAGCATAGTCATGAATAAGAGTAGTACCATTAAAGGCTACAGGTTTGTCTTCATATTATCTATGAATTTGAAAATATAAATCTACACTGGGTGACAACATGACTATATCCATCAAATGGATTGCAGTGAGATAAATAATATAAATGGTTGTTTCCGCTATCTCATTTTCTCTTTGGATAGTCATTACTCAGTCCTAACAAGTGAATAGGAAAGGGATATGTGTCAATAATATACCTTCATTTGACAAGTCCTAGACTTTTGGTGATCTCATTGACCCAATAAGGCATTGCTTAGAAATCATTTCATATCTTTTTGACAAAATAAAAAGGAGGAATGATGTATCCAATTGTAAGAAGAAAGCAATGTCCAAGGGAGGGGTAGTACCATCATTTTAGGTACCACTGCTGCAAGATGATAAATAAAAATCCTTGTGTTTGTATGCATGGAGGTCCTAAAGCATACATTGGGTAAGGTGCATTCATGGCATCTTTTGGTGAAAGGGTTCCTAAGCATGAGCAAAGATCCAGTGTTCCATCAGGCTATGTTGGAACAATTATACACAAATCCCTCCCCTAGGGTGTTTCCTCGCCTCAAAACTATAAGGAAAATCAGATGTGGAAAACAATTCTCCTAATGTCAATACCTCAGGAAAGAATGCATATACACTTTAAAATTTACAATTATAGTCAAGTTAAGATGCACTATGAAATAGATTACAAAAACATAGTTTTGACAATCACACAAGAACACCAGATATATGTGGGAAAACCCTTACGGGAGAAAAACCCACCACACCAAGAGAAATCACTTTGTATTACAGTAATTGAAATTACATACAATTGACAGACTTATCTTTCTGGTGTCTGTTTATAGCAGCATTCACCATTAACAATATTGCACAGGAACCTTTACAGTTTACAGTCTTTACAGAATTGAATTCATATACTGATACAATTTGAACTCTTCACACTCCACTATTGATTGAACCAACCGATCACAATTTGCAATCACTAAGTATATCCATGTCGAAATCTATTTGTAGAACTTCCTTATAGAACCATCACAACTGACTGTCTTCCAACTGTTCCCATTCAACTCCTCCTATTCTTCCATGAGATGCCACATCAGAAGGTCTTACTCGGTTAACAAAATTTGCACTGTGTTGTCATCTCGGTGAGACACTAACAGTGTCTCGCCGATGCCGCATATCCTTCATACCGATGTCACCAAGAGTCTCTGTTATCACTAAGACGTTCTATTGAGCTTCATGACTTACATCGAGTCACCAAGCAGTCACCCTGACCTATCACATTCGCTAGAAGACCATAGCGAGTCACCAAAGTTATACCAAAGACACAAGTCATATCGAGCTCCACAAGATAGTCGGAAAGACTTTGTCTATCGCTAAGAGGTCTCATAGAGCAACTTGAGTTACACTGAAAGCATACAACTATCGGTAAGTCCAAACACACTCGCTAAGACATTACACTGAACAGGGCAAGTCATACCAAGTTCCAATCACTAGTCGGCAAGAATTAACACCTTCGCCAAGAGGTTTCTACGAGATCATTGTTTCACTGAAGCCATTAGCAGTTACTAGGACATTCACCTTTTGCTAGGACTTTACACCGAGCTATAGGACTCACCCCGAAGTGTTCATCCGTAACCAAGAGTTATTCCGAAGATCCCAAAAAGTGTTCCTATTGGTGAGACCTTCAACATTCACTAAGATGTCTTCCCAGGACCTTTGAGTTACCCCGATAGCCATCGGCTATCGGCAAGACATCCTTCAGTCACTAAGATGTTTCTCTGACCACTTTGAGTTACTCTGAAGAATGTTTGTGTCTTTGTCGGCATGACCTTCACTGTTCGCTAGGACTTCTTATCGAGAACCCTTAGCTATCCGGAAGCCCATGGTTTCCAAGAGTCTCCCCGATTCACGATTGAATGGCCTTTCGGCCAGAGGTCTCCTGAGCGCTAAGAGGTCATAAGGAACACTCCTTGTCTCAGTGATAGCTCCAAGGTGTAACCTTTTGGAAAGATAGTAACAAGGTCATAGCGACCTATCCAAAATAGAATGAATCATACTGCTAGTCGGCCAAACAATGAAGATGTCACACTGACTTGGCTCTAATGGAGGTTTCAGCCTGTATTTTTTGAGGCACATATTTCCAAAAATCTCCCACTTGACAAAAATCATATAGGCACCTCTAGAGCACAAATAAAACTTACTAAAAATCATGGGAACTAAGGCCCATTGAACTGGCACACCACCTAAACTTGTCTATGCTCACTGGCTTCTTCAATGCATCTGCAACATTCTCTAGGTATCAACTTTTTTTCCAAATGCGACCTTTCCATCCCTCAACCGTATCTAAGTAAAAGTGATGCTTGCATGCATCAATATGTTTACGTTCTGCATGGGAAAGTTGGGTTGCTGCCGAGAGGAAATGGCACTCGACATGCGTAATTTTTATTTCTCCCATTAAAACCAATATTAGAACACAAGCGTTTCAACCATACTGCTTCTTTACAAGCATGAGTAGCTTCCATGTATTCAGCTTCTGTAGTGGACAAAGCGACTACAGGTTGTCGCTTGCTCATCCAGCTCACTACACCACCGCCATTCATCATGAAAGTGAAATCCACTTTCGTGGATCTCCTGGCCGGCATCTATCCTTAATCAGAATCTACATATCCATGAATGCTGAGAGTCCTCTGTGATTCAACCAAATTCCCATGGTAACACAATGCAAAATCTGAAGTGCCCTTCAAATATTTGAAAACTCTTTTCACAGCATCCCAATGCATTCTTCTTGGATTAGCCATAAATCGACTAAGTACTCCCACTGCTTGGGCAATGTCTGGCCTTGTACAGACCATTGCATACATGAGACTACCAACTACACTAGCATAGGGTACACTGGTCATGTCCTCCATCTTAGTAGGATATTTTAGACAGTCCTCAATAGATAGCTTCGTTCCCTGCATGATTGGAACAACTAACTATTTGCAATCATTCATACAAAATCTCTCAAGAACAGTCCTGATAGACTTACTCTGACTGAGCCATAGTTTTCTATTCTTCCTGTCCCTGGTTATCTCCATCCCCAGAATATACCTTGTTGCACCAAGATCCTTCATTTTGAACTTAGTAGACAACTAAGACTTAAGATCAGAAATCATTAGCTTGCTATTTCCTATGAATAGCATATCATCAACATAAAGAGAAATAACAAGAACTCAATCACTTTCAGCTTTATAGTATACATAGTGATCAAATTTTGATCTCACAAAGCCTAAAGATAATACATAAGTATCAAATTTCTGGTACCACATTCTAGGTGACTGTTTTAACCCATATAGAGGCTTCTTTAATTTTCATACCAATTTTTCTTTACCTTTCTCAACAAAGTGCTCAGGCTAGGACATATAGATTTCTTCTTCAAGATCACCATGAAGAAATTTTGTCTTCACATCCATCTGTTCAACCTCTAAGTCATACGCTGCTGCAAGTGACAATAGAAATCTAATGGATGTGAGCTTTGCTACAGGATAAAAGATTTCCCCATAATTAATTCCCTCTACTTCAGAATAACCCTTTGCAACCAGTCTTGCCTTGTACTTTTCTACACTGCCATCCAGACCAATCTTTTTCTTAAATACCCATTTGCAGCCCACAGGTTTTCTGCCTTTAGGCAAGGGCACCAAACTCCAAGTTTCATTTTTATCTAATGACGCCATTTCTTCATTCATGGCTTCCAACCAAGAATCTGAATCAGACATTTTAATTGCCTCCTTTATAGTCCTAGGTTCATCGGTGCTAGAAATTAAAGAGTAGGCACAAGTAGAATCAATTAATGAGAACCCATACCTATCTAGTTGTTTCCTTTCTCGGGTTGACCTCCTCACTGGCTGAGGCTGAGGTTCTTCTTATTTAGAACTTTCAGAACTGCTTGAGCTTTCCTCAGTTTAGGTACATTTTGAATTTTCAATTCCTCTTTCTCTAGTGTAGGAGGAATTGCTGCTACATCCTTACTATTTTCTGACTTTGTCTTTGACTGTAGATCCAAGGTGGAAGGTTTCAGCTCATGAAAGATTACACTCTTGCTATATACAACCTTCTCTATAACATGATTCCAAAGCTTGTATCCTTTAATGTTAGCACTATAGCCAATAAAATTACATTTGACAACCTTGTTCTCCAACTTAGATCTTTTCACATCTGGCACATATGCATATGCTTCACAACCAAAGACTCTAATATGTCTAAGAGAGGGCTTCTTACTAGACCATGCTTCCAAAGGTGTCTTCTCAACAAGAGCATATTTTAGAGATTGATTAATTAACATGTAGTAGTAGTAGCTTCATCCCAGAACTTCTCTTCCAAACTAGTACTACTAAGCATACTTCATGCTCTCTCCATCACTATCCTATTGAACCTTTCTGCAACTCCATTCTGTTGTGGAGTATAAGGTGTAGTCTTATGTCTTTTGATTACATGGTCTTTACAGTATCTTTCAAATTCATCATAACATAATTCACCACCATTATCAGTCCTTAAGCATTTTATTTTTCTACCAGTCTAATTTTCAACAAGATTTTTAAACTCCTTAAATCGACTGAACACTTCTGATTTACTTTTCAAAAAATATACAAATGCTCTTCTTGAATAATCATCAATGAACGACACATAGTATCTTTATTTAGACAATGAAGGAACATTCACTGGACCAAACACATCTAAATGAATATAATCTAACAAACCAGAAGATTTATGAGGACTGCCATAAAATGAAACACGGTGCTGCTTTCCATATATATAATGCTCACAAAATTCAAATTTGAAATTACAATATTAAAGCCCCTCAACTAGGTTTTTGTTCTTCAGGGTTTTTAAACCTTTTTCTCCTATGTGGCCTAACCTATGATGCCAAAGCATAGTCTTCTCTGTAGGAAGTTTTACTTCTGTAGAGTTTACATAATTAGGGATATTTCCCTCTTTACCTCCATGAGTAGCTTTCAGTGACTTCGAAGAGACA
>VDFB02210828.1:0-10222 GCA_007258455.2 Sequoia sempervirens | reverse complement strand
CCTTCTCTCTACTACAAGCATGGTTCAAAAGTGGAATATCAAATTTGTTTTCGTGGCTTTCTTTTTTGTGGCCACATGATTCAGGTTTTTAGAATGTGCAGCAATTAGTATATAAATTTATCACTAGCCAATTCTAGTTCATTGATCTATTTATGCCTATGGCTGCTTGGTAGTGGTTTGAAGGGATCGAACTGCCTTTGCACCTCCATGTGAATGTGATTCTTGGTGTTTAATTTGGGGTTGTTCTTACTCTCTTACTGCCTATGCACATTCTTATCAGTGTTTGGCCAGCTTCCCCTTCTTCCTGTTTCTACATCTGTTTGGATCTCAGTGAAGCATCTAAATTGGCACTATTTTGTTCTTTCCCCATTGAAGGTTTACTCATATGAATGTTTTTCTTTCTATCAGTTGTTTTGGAGATCTTTTGTCTAGTTTTTAGGTCAGGTTTACGTGTGTTTATTTTGAGGAAACTACTTCGGGTGTTTCTTGCGCATGGACAACCTTCCTCCTGTGACTCAGTCCACTGGTGTTAACTTTTTTCTGGCATCGCATTGTTTGCTTGATGAAGCTGATTAGATCGTTCAACTGTGACAATTCCTCTTCTGAAGAAAGAAGATAAATTCTCGTTGGATCATCTACTGCCACTGTCTTTCTATGTTGTTTGGATCCTCCTGTTTTGGAGTAATATTTTGCTTTGGTTTCTGGTACCAAGATATTGTATCTTGTTTTGGGTCTTTTTCTGTGGGGGTCTTCTGTGGGGGGTTAAATGATATTATCGTGTTTGGGGTATCTGTCTAGGTCTGGTCGGGGTTCTAGGCTATCTTTTTGTCTTTTTGAGCTATAACTGTGAGGTTTTCTTCCCCCGGTTCTTTCTCTGCTCAGATGCTCCATTTGAACCAAGGGTTTGTAAACTTTGTTTTTAATCAATAAAATGTTCAGGCATAGCCACTTTTATTTTAAAAAAAAAAATCCAGCAAGAATGAATACAAATTGCACCTCAACTCATGAAATTTATGCCTCCAAATGAAAATTCACCTCAAAAAAAATTATGTGCCTACACCAATTATAATCATGCATTTAAAAATTCCTGCACTCACAAACGGATGCCAAACAATAATTGCTTTGATAAAATTCACCAGCAACAGGATTGCATTATTTTCTTCAATGTAATTCAAACAACCATCATTGCAAACAAATGTGAAAATCTTTTCAGAATAGATTGCAACCAACAAACACAAAATTGAATATCAATTCACTCAAAAAACCTCTAATGAAAACTCTCAAAGGAAGGAGGGAAAAATGGTTGGCTCTGATACCATGTTGGTGTGAGCCCAAGATCACCACTTGTAGAATAAACCTTCATAGATGAGAGAGAAGCAAATACTCTATTTCATCAAAAGGAGGGAATAAATTGAGATGCTAAAAATATATATTGTAGAAGCTTTTAAAGCCATGAAAATATCTAACAGGTGAGAAAACTACCCTACAGGAAAAAACCACCCAGAGTTATTTACCCTGAGATAAAATTAATACACTAACAGGATTTCATAGGGCTCCAAGAATAAATGATTGATGTTTATATTTCAATCCTAGGATAAGTACTTTCACTAAGAAAATTGTATGATAATAATGAAATTCAATCAAATTCCCTACTTACCATTTCTCAACAATCATGCACATAGTGACAAGTAAAAAATTCTAGAAATAAAATTGAAAGACATTTAATGTTGTTCAACAAGTTTCAATTCTAAAATAATTTTATTAATTTATAATAAAATAAAAATTCAATAATAAATTATAAGTCCACACCTTCATTAAATCCACCTAGTTTCATAATACCTCTAATAAGATTAAAAATACATTGTGTCCACTCATCTTCAATTAGGTTGATTTTTTTTTTTTTCCAAGTAGAAAATACTATATTATGATCATTTATTGACCCTCTTACATAGAAATAATACATCAATGTTAGTGTTGGAGCTTGCAATAGCAATGGGTGGGTAGTTAATAAGATGCTCTTCCTAGTCCACTATGCATGCTCTATTTCAATTCTCTCTTACACCCATCATAATACAAATGTCAAATTGTGGAATTTGTCTCTTAAAGAATCTTATGGGTTCATACATTGTTAGCATCTCATTCTATAAATTTCTAAAATTTAAAAATATTATAAAACATTATATAGTTAGATCATTCATATAATTTTCAATGTGTAAACCACATAATCCCTAAAAGATACACATTAGAATAATGAGCCCATGGAATAAGGACCAATATTATTTTGGTAAAATAATATAGTATAATCAAGTTCTAATGGATTCAATGTTGTAAATCATAGAAATACCTTAAAATTATTTAGATAAGAAGGAATATTAGATGAATACAAGTTTTGATTCTAATTTATAAAAATCTAAAAATCAATAAAGAGAATGAGTAATATTAAAATAAAAAAAGTGGTGATCCATAAAAAGCATCCCGCTTATGAGATATCTAATTTTTTTTATTTTTTATTTGCTTAAAATCACATATTTTCTAAGAGAATGCATGATTTAAGCCTATAGAGTTTCTCTAGAAGAGGCTTTTATTTAAGGGGGTTAGATCAAACCCTTGATTGAGTCTCTTCTATATCTTTTAAAATAAATATTTTTTTTTCTTCACCTTTTAAAGGATCAAATGAAGTCATTTGGAAATTCTATTTTGTAAGTACATAGCTCTTAGTGTTAGCTTTCTAAATATTATAATATATATTATAATTATTTAATATTACTATATATATATATAAAGAAGCCAAACTTGAAAACCCATTTATTTTTAAATACATTATTTTGAAATAATTGTTTAAATGATTAAATATTGTTTAGAAAATAATTTGTGTGCTTTCTTATTTTTCTTTAAATTCTAAATTAGGACCAAGAAGTGGCCGTTACATGGTTTATGAAAAGTCACAATTTACTTTTAAAAGATTAAGAATTAAAAGAAGTGGAAGAGGAAAAAAATAAAAATTATGGAATCATTATGAAAGGGATTTCTCTTCTTCCTCTTGGGACAGAGTCACTACGATTAATAAGAAGGTTTTGTAATGTGAAAAAAGGCTATTTAGGATCAACACTTACAACATGAATTTGTAAACACATTTTTTTCCTACTTCCTTTTGATGAGACTTGCGATATAAAATTCTTTGGTTTAATTCATATGGGAAGACTTGAGAAAAAAAGGAAAAAATTGAAGGAAAAATAAGACAACAAAGCAAGAAAATACTTCAGGAAAATGGATGTAAATTGAGAAATTTCTGTGAGGATTGAATATCAATAATATTATGGGTATGCAATTTATTTCTATTATATGCAAGTTTTATGAATAATCTTCTGCATTTTTTGTTCATTTTTTTCCTTAGGGATCACTTTCTTGAAACCAATCTCCAATCACTTATCGGATGTTGATATAACTAGTTTGGAGATTCTAAACCCTAGTCTGTTACGTTGGGTATAAATTTATTTCTACAAACTAGGTTTCTCTAAAATTTTTATATAAGTTGTGTCACCTATGTATTTCAAATATTCAAAAATCAGCCATACCTAGTTTATTGTTGTGGAGATATGTAATTTTTAGTGACCATCTATTTCCTACCATTTCATCTCTAAAAAAGCAGTCTGTTGTGTGAGCAATAACATTTTTTCTACAAAATGAGTTTTTTTGAAATTTTGATATAAGATGCACCACTTAATTATGAAAAACATATCCAAACATTAGCACTACCTAGTTTTCCAATTTGGATATGTGTATCAATTAGTGAGGGACATTCCTATGACCTCTTTGCTATTGCTATTTAATCTATAAAACCTTGAATTTTTCTCTCTAAACCTAACATATATCCGATACTTGAATTCTTCTCAAGACAATAGTTGTTTAGGTTAAAACATTCATTTTTGGAACCTTATTTTGTTTGAAGGGAAATAGAAAATCTGACCATGGTATTGTCTAAATTATATGAATTTGCATTCGAGATAATGTTTATCTATTTTATCATTGGTTGAGATGGGTATTAATTATATATATGTGATTACACATTAGATGATGTATGGGTATATATGTCTTTGTATGATGTGTCTTTGATTGTTGCATGTATTATGCCATTGCATTTTGTTTTTCTACTATTTATTCTTTTGAATGCCTTCATTCATTTTCTTTTGAAAAAAATATTTATTACTTAAATTTTGATTAAGCAATACCAAGTAGAAGAAAATCTATCTGGGCATAAACTAATGGAAATATTTTTAGGTCTTTCATGTTTCTACTCTTCTATTCTTTTGATAAATGTAATAATTATCTCTATACCAAACAATATACCCACATTCTTCAAGTTTTTATGATAAAAATTTTAGCTATTCAATATGATAAAACAAGGAAGTTATAACAATAGAAAAAAAATTCCATTCATTCTCTATCACAACACATCATACAAAATGTAGAAAATAGACAATATTTTTACTCAACTTCTAAATATACATGTGAAATCACAAGAAGGCTACAATATGTGAACTAAGACATATTTCATCTCAAGAAGTATTCACTCACTCATCATTTATTTACAACAACTTAGAGTTTGATCCCATATAAAATGTATTACAATTATTAAATCGATTACTAAGAACATGACAAATCAATCATTTCAAACAATAAAATCCCATATGAAGTACTAACTTAGTCTAAACCAAACAATATAGCCACATTCTTCAATTTTTATGATAACAATTTTAGCTATTCAATATAAATCTATCTGAGCATAAATTAATGGAACAAATTTTAGGTCTTTGTGAAACGCCTCTGTTGAATCAAACCAAAAGAATCCTCTAAACTTTACTTTAACAATAGATCTTAAGAGTGTATTTCCAAATATAGTATTATCTTTGAGTAAATCCAATTAAGAATGTTTATAGTGATGAGTCGAGCTTAAAGAATTTAGGTTCAATGTTTGATGTACAACTTGTTGTCAGTAAAATTGAATATAAGTGGATGAAACTGATGAATTTAGATTCTTTATTCAATGTGCAACTCGCTATTTGTGAACTAGAATATAAGGGACAATATTTGACCCTCTCCTTATACTTGTCTCCTAATCTTCCCTTGCAGTTTTCTTGTCCTTATCTACTATTGATTACCAAATCTTCCACACCTTGGAGGTGTTCTTACCTGATTGGATTTGATGTGGGTTATGCCTTATATCTATTTAACTTGGAGATCCTCTAGACTACATTCGATTTAGCATGTTGTCTACTAACCTTCGATTCATTATCTTTTGATCAGCATCCTCCTATCTTACTCATGTGTTTCTCTTTCTTTGAGTGCGTCAATCTATTTACATGCCTTTTCCTCCTTGATGTCAATTCTCTACACTTCTATTCTTTCTTTTTCTTGATGCCTTCATCCTTATTGCGTCTTACTTGATATAGTCAGGGTGCTCAAGGGATGTGTCTCTTTTGGTTCAAGGCATCCATTCTTAACTAACATTTTGTTTGTTACTTAATGTATCTTCTTGCTTGATTCGTTTTCTCCTTGGTTGTTTATCAACTGATGAGTATAGATATATAAGAAATGGATATGTTTTATTTTCATGCAACTATATTTAAATATATGTATATATATATAGCTATATATGTATATAATTTATCTATTTAAAAATGCAAATGTATTAGATCATATACTTATCTTGATTATTCCTATATGATGGGGACATCACAAGTATCCACCACTTGACTTTGCTTATCCTCAAGCAATCCTTATAACTCTTTTCTCCCTTAATTTCTTGATATTCTTGGCTAGTATAGTTGTATTCATCCTGGAAAAAGATTGTAACACCTTGTTATAGCTAATCTCTTTCCTGGCCTTTTGGATACCTCACTATGGAGTGTATCCAACCTTAAACTCCTGGGAATAGATTGTAACATCTCTTTTAAGGCCTTCTAGATACCTTATTTAAGGGTATCCAGGCTTAAAATCCTAGTAAAAGGTTGAAAACCTCTTCCCAGGCCTTCTGGATACCTTATTTTTAAGTGTATCTAGCCTTATAATCCTAGAAAATATTGTAACACCCCTTCCAAGCCTTCTAGATACCTTATATTCTTAAGTGTACCAAACCTTATAATCCTGGAAAGACTGTAACATCTCTTCTAGGCCTTCTAGATACCTTATTTTTAAGTGTACCTAGCCTTATAATCCTAGAAAAGACTGTAACATCTCTTCCAGGCCTTCTGGATACCTTATCATTAAGTGTACCCAACCTTACAATCCTAGGAAAACATTGTAATATCTCTTCCTAGGCCTTCTGGATACCTTATTCTTAAGTGTACCCAACCTTATAATCTTGGAAAAGACTGTAACATCTCTTCCAGGCCTTCTGGATACCTTATCATTAAGTGTACCCAACCTTACAATCCTAGGAAAACATTGTAATATCTCTTCCTAGGCCTTCTGGATACCTTATTCTTAAGTGTACCCAACCTTATAATCTTGGAAAAGACTGTAACATCTCTTCCAGGCCTTCTGGATACTTGATTTCTCAAGTGTATCTAGTATTATAATCCTAGAAGCGAGCTTTTCACTTCTCAGGCCTTATGGATACCCTATCATTTGGTGTATCCATCTTGAAGATATTACATGTATTGTAATGTAATATTGCATACTATCCTCAAGTTATGTCCTTGTGCATGAAGAATGCCTTTTTAACTTATTTTGAAGATATTACATCCAAAAGTTCATTTCTTGTTTTAGTCAAGGGCCATCATGTTTTTCCCTTCTTGATTTTATTTATTCTCAAATGCCTTAATATTTTCTTCTCTCTCCCATGTCGCATCATCTTTAAGAAGTCCCCTCTATTTGATTAAAAACTCGATAATGATCCCGTTCCTCAATTTCCTTTCCCTAGTGTCTATGATAAATTTTGGTTCTAAAGTAAGTTTCCCTTCCTCATCTAGAGGAGGTAACTCTATGCAAGGGAGGAATTTCTGCCCAAGGAATTTTTTAAGCCTAGATACATGGAAGAAATTATGGATCTTGTTGTGCTTTGGTAGCTCTATCTCCTAAGCTATCTCACCCACTCTTCATATAACTTTGTAAGGACCATAGAAACGTGTTTTTAGCTTTTCATCCACACTCTTTTTGATTGATGTTTTCTTATACATGGTTGTAATCGTAGGAAAAATTGATCTCTGACTTCAAATGTCCTTTCTATGTGGTGTCGGTCAGCATAGATCTTTTGTTGGTTCTGGGCTTGCTGCAAATTTTACTTAAGGGTCTTCATGAGGTCGATATTTTTCTATATGAATTCATGTGCACTTTGTACCTTTCTTTCTTGGGTGACCAAATTTCCAAAGGAAGGGGCTCATTGCAATTGACATGTGGTGGGTGGTATTATAACTATACTTACCCAAGTGTAGCCATTTTATCCATGTGGTTTGCTGACCCATGACATAATTTCTTAACATTCTATCCATTTGTTAACTATCTTTGTTTGCCCATCTATCTGCGGGTGGTAACTTGTGCTTGGAGTTAAATTTGTCCTTGCTAGCTAGAAAACTTCTTGCCAAAATTGGCTAAGAAATTTACTATCCCGGTCACTGATGATTGTTTTGGGTATCCTATGAAGACAAAAGACTTCCTTAAAGAATAATTCTACCACCTGATATGCTTTGTATTCCAATGAAATTGCAAAGAAGTGGGCATACTTAGTAATTCTTTCCACTATCACATAAATGCTATATCTTCCATGTATCTTGGGAAATCCGGTTATAAAATCCATCGAGATACTTTCCCATTTTTGGTTGGGAATGGGTAGTGGTTGTAGTAGTCCTGCAGGATGACTTTGTTCCATTTTATTTCATTGACAATTCATACATTCTTGTACATGTTTGAGCACAACACTTTTTAATCCCTTCCATGAATACTTCTTTCTAATCTATTTATACGTTTTTTAGTATCCTTGGTGGCTGGCCAGAGGGCTGTCATGGAATTCCTTAATAATTTTGTTCTTAATCTTTGAGTGGGGAACAAGAAGTATCATTCCCTTATATAAGATGATATCATCCCATATCTTGTATTTTTCATTTAGCATTCTTCCTTCTAAAATCTCGGAGGCTTGTGCATCTTTGGCATACTTGGTAATAATGTCATTTTTCCATTCCTTTGAAATGCTTGTGATGGTGTTGAGGTGGGGATGGCTAGATAATGAATCTGCCACTTCATTAATGGTTCCTTTAATATATTCTATGTCAAAATCATAGGATTGAACTCGGATCACCCACTTTTATTGACAATCATTAAGATCCTTTTGATGCATGAAAAATCTCAGACTATTGCACGATCTATTTTGATGATGATTTTTACACAAACTAGGTATTGTCTAAACTTGGCTAGGGCATGCATAATAGCTAACATATCTTTTTCATAGATGGAGTAGTGCCTCTTGGTTTCAGTCATCTTGTGGCTTTCAAAAGCTATTGGATGTTTCCTTTGCATGAGACCTGCACCATTTCCTTCTTCAGAGGCATCACACTATAGCTCAAATGGTAGTGTGAAGTCGGGAATGGTGAGGACAGGGCATGTACTCATGGATTCCTTTAGTTTCTCAAAGGATTGTTGTGCTTGGTCATTCCACATAAAGGCCCCCTTTTTGTCAAGTCTGTGAGGGGAGCGACCAACTTGGAGAAGCCCTTTACAAAATGCCTATAATAGTTGTGTAATCCCATAAAGCCCCTAAGATGAGTCAAAGTCTTTGGATTGGGCCATTCTTTGATGGACTTAATCTTCTCCTCATCCATGCATTCATTTTGTGTCCCAAGTAGAGTATTTCTTCTAGCCCAAATTCACATTTTGACATTTTCGCATAAACGAAGTTTGATTCTAGAATATTTAGAAATTCTTCAATATGATGGAGATGCTCTTCCCATGTTTTGCTATATATCAAGATGTCAACAAAGAATATTAGTAATAAATTCCTTAGTTTTTGGTGGAAAATGTGGTTCATGCATGATTGGAAGGTGGTTGGAGTGTTGGTGAGGCTGAAGGGTAAGACTAGAAATTCAAAATGCCCATAATGACATAGAAATGTTGTAATTGGTACATCTTCCTTCTTCCTTCGAATTTGATGATATCCTAATCATAAATCAATGGATGATACAAAGGGACTATTACTTGGTCGAATGTGTCCCATTTCCAACAACTCTTTAATAGTCTTCTTAATCTCTTCTTTGAGCTTTCGGGGATGTCTGTAGGGGGTGATTATCACTAGTTTTTCCACTCACTCCAATTCTAGAATGGAGTGCTAAAATCCCCTTTTTGGAGGTAGACCGGGGGGATATCTCCAAAAAAATTCTTGTGTCTTTTTAGAATAGGTTGGATATCAATGTGAATTGCTTGCTCATGAGAGGGTGATTTATCTAGCACCATGCATTGTGCTATCCATTTCCCTTGGAAGTTCCTTACAATCCTTTCATCCTTTTGCATCAAACCACCTTGGGAGACCCATTTGGCAGTCCTTTAAGTGTAACTTCTTGCCCATTGTGCTTGAAGCAAATTTCTAAGTTTGGGTTATCCATGGTAAAGTGTCGTATGGAATTTATTTGAGGCATCCCTAGAATCACATCATTTTGTAGGTTTACTACATAAAAATCCACTCAAGGCAATCTCTAGTTGAGGGATGATCTTTGAACATTGATTCATGGCTTAATTTGTAAGTGTTACCTTGAAACCATTGAAATTTTGAGCCTCCAATATTTTCTTTGATAATAAAATTTTTCTAATAAAGTTGTGGAAAGCCCCACTATCCACCAAGGAAATAATTATTTTTCCCTTTAGTGTACCTTTGATCTGAAAGGATCTATGCTCACTTGCTTGAGAGATGATTGCTAATGTCCCTTGTTCATCTGGGTCCCATTTTTCCTTTTTGGTAGGAATTTATCTTGATTCTTCATTTGATGCTTCTTCTATCTTGTGTAAATTTGTCCCTTCTTGCATTTGTGGTCTTGTCCCCAAGGTTCCTTGCATATGAAACATAAGCCTCTCTCCATTAATTCTTTTCTTCATTTGATTGCTTCCTTGTCATGTCATTGATGGTTCGCAATCCATGGTTCATTGCAAAAGTGGCATGATTTTTTTCTATTATCTCCCCTTCGTTGATCTTGTTTGGGTTGTGACTTGAGCAAGGTATTCTTAGCTTTAACCTTGGGAG
>VDFB02210827.1:0-13192 GCA_007258455.2 Sequoia sempervirens | reverse complement strand
CATCTTTGGAGGGAAATTAAGTTATTTCAAATTTGAAAGTTAGGGTTTCTAGAAGCTTCTGGAGAGTCTACACAAATTTATAAAAGGAGGTCTTGGGTCTTCATTGGGATTATCTGATATCTTGAGTAATGTTATGCTGCCGAAATGGTGTTGGACTACTTCGAGGAATGAATGCCTCCTAGCTTGGCTCAACTTCGTGCTTGAGAGATAGCACCTAGTGGAGAGGTTTGCTAGTTTTTGAGTGATTTTGTAGTGAGTTTGCATTGTAGCTGTTATCTCTTCATTGTAATCCTTATATTTGCAAAATAATCAAAAATCTGGAGTTGCTGGTTTTGTGTTGCAGATTGGTGTTTTGTCTCATATGTCTTTGTGCGATTTTATTCCGGTTCTGGGTAGTTTACCCATGCATTTGCTAGACAAGGGCGCCCCTCTCTGTGAAGTTTGGGAATTTTTAATAAAGTCTCCAATTTTATAAGTCAAAATCGCCCCTCCTTGCAGCCGTACCTTTTTGGGTGTCATTGGAATTCGTGCCAAAAATAAATATCAGCATTTAGGTTCTGTTTTATGTTATCATCTTGGGCGCCTTCCTTATAGGAGTACTTTGCATTTGATTTCACGTCAATAGGGTTAGAAATGAGTGAGTTATGAGCATTTTGATAGAAGTCTATGTTGTTGGTTCTGATATTCATGTTGCTGGTCTGTCATATCAGACTTGAGAAAATTGTGTATGAGTGAAGGGTGGGTGTCAGGAATTCATATTTGATCTAGTGGATGACATATTTACTATTGCAGCACTTTGTGGAGCTCTAATCCTTGATCTTGCAGGCATTCTTCAATATATTGTAAGTTGCACAGTAGTACTGTCAGCATCTCTTCTAATCTTGTTTTCATGCTTTGTAATTGCCCACTGAATAAGTGGACGAGGCTGGCTTGCCGCCTGTTTACTTTGAATTGCATTGTAATATCTTACATCTCCGCCCTATGGTAGCTCCATTCCCACTCTGGGTTTGAAAGCACATTTTGGGTGTTGAGTTTACTTTCAGCATATTAGATGATAGGGCTCCTCTGACCATATGCTCGTCGTCCTCCGGCGCATTCTTGGTTAGAGTTCTTATTTCCGCATTGCATTGAGATCCTCTGACCATCTGCTCGTCGTCATCTGGCGCATTCTTGGTTAGAGTTGAATTCCGTGATCGCTTTGGTTTAAGTCCTAACTCCTAATCTGATGTGCTGCATTGCCGACAGTAATTTGAAATTTTTTTAAAAAAATTGGCTCCTGTGATATTTCATTGAATCACCAATTTTGTAGTTTAGTAGGCACCAGCCTACAAAGAGTACCAACCCTTAATCCTGATTTAGTAGGCACCAACCTACAAGGAGTACCAACCCCTAAAGCTGATTTAGTAGGCACCAACCTACAAGGAGCACAAAACTCCCATTTGCCAAGCACCAACTTAGCAAAATAATTTCACTTAACAATGTTCCATCCTTCAATGTTACTTCAATGACATGATGACAATACAACCACTCTTTGTAATGTCCCCGCTTTGGAGGTAGTGTAATTTAATTTAATTAATTAATTAAGTTGTCCAAAATAATAATATTTCAAGTGAGGATGACTAATTGATTATTTTAATTAAATTAAAAAGTGGTATTAAGTTAATTATTTATAAAGTTATCAAATAAATAAATATTAAAAAGGTAACTTTATATTTAATTAATTTAATAAAATGACTTAAAAAAATAATATATCATAAAGTCACTTAATAAAAATAAAATAATTTCTGGAAGCTTCTCGATTTTGGGCCGACCTCTTGGTGAAAAAGAATAAATAGGTGAGGCCAGCCATTGTTTCATCATCCAGGAATTGTTGTTTGAATTGATGACTTTTGGTGGTGGAGAAGCCAGCTAGGGTTTCAGCCATTGGAGGACCTTTGGGGACGAAAAGCCTTGTTGGTTACGCAATTTTGAGGCTGTGAGATACCAACTGAATTATTGCTGATTGTGGGCTTTACTTCAGAAGTCCAATCTTGTGCTTCATTGTGGAAATTATTTGAGTACAATAGCTGATGTATTATTGTAATTTGACTCTGAAGCAATGTATTGTTGCATTTGATCCAGCAGTCGGCTTTTTGCATTGTTGAGATTGTTTATTTTATTGAGTTAAAATTTCAGGCCATACCACCTTTTGGATGGTAATTTGATTGGAGTTTTATATAAGTCATTTATGGTTAGAACTCTTCCACCTTTGATGACATTTGAAGGTGAATTGAATTGGTGAAAATCTCTGATTTTATCATCAGCAAATTGGAAGTCCAAGTCTGCATACATTGGGGCCAAGATCTTGCAAAGGAGCTCAAATAAAAATTCAATTTCATTCTAGGAGGGTAGCTTTGAGTCAAGGAGGAAGGTCAATCTTTGGAGGCAGCAATTTGAGCACCATCAAGCTGGGAATAATTTAATATCTGCCATCATATCAGCTACAGGGACGCCTGGTCAAGAGGTTCATTGAGCTTTATGAGGCATTTTTTGATGTGATATTGATTGCTTCTTCATCTCTAGCAATAGACGACTCCATTCCAATCAGGTTCCCTTCATTTATCATTCAACTAGCATTGTATATTTGGAGTATCAGTTTCAGCTGTAGGTTGCATCTGTTATCAGCAATTATCATACTTGATGTCTGTGTAATTTGCCAAGAGTCTTGGCTGTTTTGAAATCATCATTATATTGTAATCAAGGAGAATGAATAGTTGTTCAAATACTAGTTGTTATTGTGCAATCAAATCTCATTGTAATTAGTATTAGAGTTTGCATGCTAAGTGTTTGTCAAAATGCCATTAGGCTGTAGATGTTATTATTAGCATGATATTTGCATACTAAGCATTTGTACTTATACCATTCAGTTATAGTTGCTCATATTACACTCTTGAGGTTGCATACCAACTGTTTGTTAAAATACCATTTGGCTGAAGGTGCTCATTTCTCATGCTTAGATCAAATATATGCATTTAATATTGTCTAAATAAGTTGCACATTCATGCTAGGACATTGTTTAGTCAATTTAGAGTCATTTGCAAACATTTTTATTGATGTTGAGTGAGATAAGAGCCATAAAAGCAATCTGAAATTTTATGTCAGTCACATGACCCTTGTATGTCTAACAAATTTCATTTTAGCCTACGCCAAATATGAGGCATAATTTCATTGACAAGGGTTTAGTCTACGCCAAATATGAGGCATAATTTTCATTGTATGCCTAATAAATTTCATTTCTGGTTATGTTCTGACCCTTGTATGTCTCATTTGAGAGGTTGGATCAAAGCATTCGATCCCCCTACCTTATAGGATGCAATGAAAAAGGTGCATAGTATGGAGTTGGCTGCCCCAAAAAGGCAGTTTCCACCTAAATCCATCACTCCTCTAGATGAAAGCCCTCCTCTAGCTGCTGATCAGAAAAAGAAATCAACAACTAAAGTTGATGAGGAGTCACGTGATGAATTAAGGAAAAATAAGTTATGCTATTGGTGCAAAGGACCCTACACTAGAGATCATGATTGTCCATTGAGGACCAAGGGTAAAGCAAACTGTATGGCATGGTTCTATGATGATGAATCAGATTCTGAAATATGAGATCAGCGTGCTGATATGGATGATAATGAGTTGGGAGGAGCCCCTACAGAGTCAAGAAGAGATGCTAAGTTGTCTCCTTTGGCATTAGACACTCGCATCCAGAGCTAGGGATCTGTTGTGACCATTTCACACATCGCCCCATTGCAAATGGGGACCCCCTGTTTTCGCTTTTTGCCTCGGTGTTGCAACTGCTTATCACTTGTCTTTTTACAATGAGGTCATCATTTTGAGGGTTCCAAGTCAGTCTTTTTGCAAGTCATCTGAGCCAAGTCAAGAATCCATGCTTGAATCGGGTCACAAACGCCACCATCGCTTAGAGGGCCTGGAGACGCAGATCGACCCAAGCTTCAATCAACCGCATTATCGCAAATTTTTAGGTTTCTCACCCCGCCCCTATTTTTAGGACCTACTTTTGGTACTTTTGAGCAATTCTCAGATCCGCTTTTTAGGGTCTATTTCTTGAAAAGTTGCTTATTTTGGAAAATTTCTATTTTTGAAAGTTTTATTTTTAGAAGGGTCCCTAGTTCTGAAAACGCACTCAGAAGTTCGAAAAACTCAATAGATCTCTCAGAAAATCGAAATGAAAATTTGAAATTTTTCGAAAAATCTGGAAAAAACAAGTAAAAAGCGTGAAAAATCAGACCAAGAACACTCGAAATCTGGAAAAATCAGTCAAAACCAGTCCGAAATCAATCAGATCTGAGGACAAGATCATGAGAATCAGCTCTTAAAATGGTGAAATCTGTGAAAAATGTGCTTAAGTCTAAGGTTCGCCATGGAAGAATGATGAAGGAAGGTGTAAGAAATGTCAGGAAGTTTATGGAATTCACCCAGCAACAAGGAAGAACATCCTTGCATCCTCCAAAGTCCGCCCTGCATGTCCAAAAGGTTGAGAAAGTCCGCCATGTGCAAGGAAGGAAGTGCCAAAGAGTTTAGAAGTCCGCCATCCACTTTAGAGGAAGTGCCAAAGGGTCATGAAGTCCGCCCATACACATCCTTGGACCTTCCAAAGTCCGCCCAGCACTTGGGAGGCATATCCCTGCATCCTGAAGCAACATCCTTGCATCTCATGAAGTCCGCCAAGTTCAAAGGAAGGATGTCCAAAAAGTTCCAAAGTCCGCCCTTGATATCCTAGGATGCTTTGAAGTCCGCCATGCAGCAAGGAGGCACATCCTAAGACCTTCCAAAGTCCGCCAAGGATGTCCAAAGGGGCTTGAAAGTCCGCCATTCACAAAGAAGCATGTCCAAAAGGCTTGGAAAGTCCGCCTAGGCATGTAGAAGAAGGAAAAATCAAAATTTTCACTAAGTATTAATGCCCAGCAAAGAGAATTTCGAAAATCTGCTAAGTATGGGGGCCTAAAAGGGTGGAAAATTGATCTTTGGCTAAACATCATGACATTTCCAAGAGGTAGAATGTTTAGACAAGTGCCAAGAACTCATGAAGTCCGCCCAGCACTAAGCAAGCATGTCCTAGGATCCTTTGAAGTCCGCCATGCATCAAGGGAGGAAGTGCTGAAAGGTTCCAAAGTCTACCATGCACTAAGAGGGAAGTCCTTGACACTTCCAAAGTCCGCCCAAGGATATCCTAGAAGTCTCTAAAGTCCGCCAGCCTTAAGGATCCTTGTCCAAACATCACCTAAAGTCCGCCATCTGCTTAAAAGAAAGATGCAAGAGGGTTATGAAATCCGCCCTTGAAAGATTTGACTTGGCTGAAGACTATCCATGAAAATTTCGAAATTTTGCCTAAGTGTAAAAGCCTAAAAAGGTGGGAATTCGAAATTTTGACTAAGTATTGTAGGATTTCCAAAGAGACAAAGGGTTAAGCAAAATGCTAAGGAGTTGGGAAGTCCGCCATGTTCAAGGAGATGATGTCTAAACTTCTTTGAAGTCCACCCTAGAAAAAAGGGACGTCCAAGGTGCCTAACTCAAAGATGGAAAAGAATGGTTTTTGACTAAGTGCTAATGCCAAGTCCAGAGGAAAGTTCGAATATTTGCCTAAGTAAAGAGGCTAAGGGATGAAAAAATGAAGACGTTGGCTAGGAAGTATGACGCTTTCGAGAGGTCAAATGCCAAGTTTGAAAGGACATGTGCTAAAGAAGATCAGGATGTGGCAAAGAATATAAGGAAGTGTGCCTAACACGATGAGGAAAGGAGGTAAAATTTGCCTAAGTATGGAGAAAGTGCGAAGAAATTGTCAACTTTGGCCGAAGAAAAATGCACAAGCCAAAGAGAAAGGAAGGATCGTCCTTGGCCAGAAGGAAGGAGAATTTGTCAACCGTCCAAGAAATTCGCCCGACGAAGACATTCAGACGAGGATTTTGCTTAGAAAAATTCGACTGAGCAAGAGAAAATTTGACTTTGGCAGAAGAAAATAGGCTCAGTGCAATTAAAAATTTCGCCATGGCCGAAGAAAATAGGGATCTGGCATAACATTTATCGACGGAATGGCTAAAATTTTGGTTTGGCTAGACGAAATTGAGGATAAAATTGGAAGATACACTCTTAGCCAAGAAAAATGAAAGGAAAATCGAAATAGCCATGGGTCGAAGACGAACGGGTTGGAATAAATTAAAATATTTTAATATTTTATTTTCAATGCCTTGGACAAAATGAAGTTTGCCAGAGATGTTTTGGAGGAAAATAATTTGTGCCGGCCAGAGATAAAATCCAATGGGCAAAAAAATTAAATTCACCGTGACTTCAGGAGAGAGAGTGTTAAAAATTTAACTTCGGAGCTAGAATTCAGGAGAGAGAAAATCTGAATTTGTTTATTTTATTTCTTGCAGGTGGATGACGACGCAAGGCGAGTCTTCAAAGAAGAAGCAAAGGCATGGAATGGAGGCAAGTCTGCTTCAAGCCAGATAGAGTGAAGGAAAAAGATGGCACAAGCACGAGAAAGTCTGACTTTGCCTAAGCACAGCATGTCCAAACCTTTACAAAGTCCGACTTTGCTTGGAGAAGATATGTCCAGACATCCATAAGATCCGCCAAGTACAGCGGCAAACATGATGCAAAGTCCGACCGAGACCAAGAAAAGAAATGTCAAAGTGTTGAGAAGGTTCGCCTAGCATAAAGAAAAGATGGTGAAACCACTAGCAAATCCGACTTTGCTCAACTGAGAAATGATAAGCACCAGAGAAAGTTCGACTTATCTCTAGAGATGTTTGTCCAAAGTGGCTTGGAGTCCGACTTAGGCCAAGAGAGAAAACGTCCAAGCTCATGTGAAATCCGCCCAAGGAGAGGATGAGAAAATTGGCTAAAACTCAGAAAATTCACTAAGTGTTGATACCTTGGGATGAAGGGAAAATAAAGAGGAAGTGGATAAAATCCTTGTCTAAGGATAGAATTTGTCCTACATAGCACAAGCCAAATTCAAAATTGAAGGAAAATCCACAGGCAAAGTTCGTTCGAGCATAGAGATGGCCAAAACCTTGGCTAAATGTTGAACGATCCACATGAAGGTGTTACAAAATAGCCAAAATTTGGCTAAGTCTGGGAAATACTTCACAGAGGAAATTCCAATTTCCTCCATTGTGGCGAAAGCACAGAGGCATCCTTCTCCAAATTCAAGACACTTGAATGGATATCCAGACGTCTTGGAAGGATTTCATCTACAATCCCAGACCTATTGAAGCAATCCGGACAACTTCTTGAGGGATTTCATCTCCTGAAGAATTAAAGACAAGCTTCCAATCAGGATCAGATGGTGACAAGGAGAGTGTTCCAAACATATCTCCATACTTAGACAATTTCTCGACACAAATTGGAGAATTCAGAGAGGAGATCCCAAGGAATAGCATCAACCCAGTTCAAGCAGGAGGAAGTTCAAAGCAACCAACTTCAAGTCCAGACACCTGCTCCAAGGGGAGACTTCCAGACCTCAAAGATTCCAGTACAGGTAAGAAGAAGAAATCAAAGTCTCAAAAGGAATCCAGGATCACGGCTAGGAAGGAATAAGCACAACGGACAGAGTCATCGGCAGGGAAAATATTCTAAGGCAAGCTCGTGGAAGAAAAACGAAGCAACCAAGGAAGGCATCCAGCACGCTGAGGTGGCGCCTCGTCATCTTCCAACCAATCAAATTCTTCCAAATCAACATGCAACAACATTCTATTTTATTGTTGATTTATATTTAGCAAAAGGGACAAGTGTCCTCAAATGAAATTTTCTCATTGGTCGAAAGTGATAAACCCTAATTAGGGTTTTATTTTGTAATCTCGGCCGTTGATTTGAAATCAATCTTGGCCATTGAATTGTAACTGGGGAGCCTATAAATTGAGCTCGCCCCCTCATTTGTAAGGTGTGGAGACAGATTATGTATATTGTCGCATTGAGACTATTTTGAATGATAAAAGCTCTTGAGCATGATTTGCCTTGAATCACTTCTTATTGTTGAATAGTAAGCGAGGTTACATATTGCCTTCCGCCATAGATTAGAGTTAAAGTTAGATTAAATAGAATTTGCTTTGAAAAGTTGTTAAATTGAATGAGAGATTGATCGTATTGATTCGATGGTGAAGTGTAGCTCATACTTTTTTCGAATGGATGATTTGCATTCGATTTGTAAAGTTAGCCTGAGCTCTTAAACGTGGAAGCTTAACTTCAACCTCATTCGAGGTGTGAAAATTATTCTCACAAACCCCTTGAAGATTGCACCCACCCACTTTGCGTATGTTGTCCTGCAGGAGGCGAAACAAAGTGTGGTTTATTTCTCTTCACCGAGTCCTTACTGTCTCTTGAGTTCTTAGGCTTAGATTAGACTCTCCTAAACCCTATTCTTTTTGCCATTTTTTGAGATCCACAATTGAAAGTCCTAATTGAGAGCCTTTAAAGATAAATTTCCTAAGTCCCTAGCTTGTGCAGACTTTCTACGTAAGTCCCCTTGTTTATTACCAGCATTATCACAACAACCATTGAGCTTATCCACACGTCGAGACCCGACTAAAGAAACCTTGGAATCGCCATATGATCTTCTCGCAATCTTAGCATACGCGGTGGTTTTTCAAGAGAGGATAAAGTGTCTTTGGACATTTTATTCTGTGTGTTCGGTGGATGATAAAACGTACACCAACATAGAATTGGCGCTAGAAGGAGGGCATGACGCGAACAACTGAGTAGTGGAATTCCTGGTCGTATCAAATTTTGTTATCTGTGGAGGCAATCTTAAGGACTCTTTTACCCTCCTCCACGCGCTCAACATAGAATTGGCGCTAGAAGGAGGGCTGAACATTAGATTGTTTTCACAAGTAGGGGAATTCAGCTGGAAGGAGCCAGTATGAGCTTTGAAATGCCAAATCAGAGATATGTTAGATCTCTTTTATATCAAAAAATCCAAAAGAAGTAAAAAATCAGAAATGGAAAATCCAAAAGGAGATTTCTCGATGGATGGGCATCCATTCCATATTGCTCAGATCCAAAGAAAATTGAGTGCACAACTATACCCCAGGAATTTGTCCAAGTTTGCTTTGCCAGGAAGATGCCGGATTCATGAAACCACCAAACATGATGAAATGAATTGCTTGACATTCTTGTCAAGGATAGAGCTCGTTCTCCAAGGAAAAATTTTCTTTTGGGATGTTCCCAAGCCAGGAGTGTTGGATATAGAGCCTGATGATTATAGCATTCCAGAAGTTATATATGAAGCCTTCACAACGTATATACTTAGAGTCGAAACTCAGATAAAGCTGGGTAATGTTCAATTGAATGGTGTTATGCTCCCTCGTTGGTGTCGGATTCACAATGCACCTCATCCAGAGTTCACTTGCGCATCATGTGAAGAGGCTATCCACCATGCCAGATGTCACCTCGGATTACCACAGCTACCATATGGATGTTTCAAGGACAAAGGATGGATTGAATATGTTACGCGAGTATTTTTAGCACCAAATGAAGAAGACACCACAATGTCATCTAATAGCATGGAGAATAAGTCACAACAGGATAATGTGATCAAGCTTGGGGATCAAGTAGATGAAGATTATTCCTATATCACACTGGAACGAGAAGCCGTTGGAGCAAAGATCAAAGAAGAAATGGAATACATTCAAGCAAGAGGAACCACCCAAGGCGACTGTCAGCATACTGAGGTGAATGAATATGTAAGAGTGCAAGTTATTGAAGATCATCAAGAACCAGAAATGAAGGACTTAGCTCAAAGTAGAGATGGCGTGGGAAATTTCCAACGTTCATTCATCCGAGGAGGAGAACATGAAGAAAGAAGTGATTCCAATACACTTCAGGAAGGAATGATCCTTGATGAAGAAGTTCAATCATGCAAGATGGAAGAGATGATAAGCGGCTTGAGGCAAGATGATACGTTTGACGATCAATGGGCTACCAGGATGGAAGCAGAATATGAAATACATTTTGCATCGGCACTTGATCCACTATTCACAGTCATGGAGGAATTGCTTGATGAAATTGAAGCAAATGAAAGGCTACTTGATAAGCAAGCAATTGTGACAGAGATAGAGAATGAAGAACAATTCAGGTTGGGGCTTGATCCATTGCTAGGAATTCAAAAGAAGCCAGTGCATGAAACACTCCAAATTTCCAAATGCCTTCTTGAGTCCAATTCCCGCCCCACTCCACCCAGTTTAGATCATGATGTTGATCTCCATATTTCAGATGCAAGTGGTATGGTTCACCATCAACTTCGACCTCCTGATGAAGCGATTGATCACGAGCAAGAATTCATGTCTGCAAATGAAGACCACCAGGTTGTATCTTTCCCTACTATTGACTACAAGGAATATCATTTTGATTATGGAGATTTAGGAAAGATAACTTGTTTATGGATTAATCATGGTCCGGATGAGTTGCCCCAGCTACTAATCTTTCCTGAAGTTTTGCTTGAGTTTCAGATTTGTCCATTGAAAGAATACTTTTCTGAGTTTAAAGACAAGTTTGCAAAACTTCGCACTGTGACCGCTACTTTGTTGTTATTACACATCCTGAGAAATCATGCTAGGAGTTGTATATACTTAGGTCTTTTGTTGTTTCTTGCTTTAAAATTTTGTTTTGTTTAGGAGTAGGTTTCCTTTTTTGGTTTGCTTTAGATTAGTTGCTTTGCTTTCTTAGTTTAGTTTGCTTGCCTGTTTTGTTTTGCTTTCAATAAAGGGGCTCCCATTTGTGAAGGGCGTTGTATCTTAGGAACTCTAGCGTCTGTGCTAAATCATGTTCAGTCCATTTCTTCGATTAATATTTGTTGAAAATCTGTGAAGCCTAGATTAATTGTCTCTAAAGTGTCCTAAGGTCGAGGATAGTACTTGACTGGGAAGGAAGTCATCTATTGTGTCCTGATACCGAATCTTGCAGTTATTACATTTTAACACACTTAAAGAGTTCTCTGAGTCAGTGTGGTCTCCTAGGTGAAGTTGTTGGCTAGAAAGTAATCAAAAGTCTTGCTTCAACGCCACTATAATGCTCAAACCCAGGTGAGCTTCACTGCTTACAGGCCAAAGTGTGGAAATATATGAAAAGAAAAGAATATCAAAATGAATCAAAAGAAAAGAACGAAAAATCAAAACACTTGGCTTTTGGGTGTGCGGAAATCTCTACAGGTGTACCAAAGAAATCAAAACAAAAGAAATAAATCGCCGGAAGTAGAGCAATCTCCGTGAGATTATAGCAGATAACCTCGCCGGGGCTATGGACGCTCGCTGGCAGCGAGGCTCTATCCAAGGATGCTTTTGGAGCTAAGACCCAAAAATATACTGGAAAGCCATCACGGAACCAAAGAGTCGTATTGGTCTTAAGAGACAGGAATAAACCCATGTGCACACACTTATAACTGAAGGATAAGATATCTTGATATGGTTTAGGATTTCTCTTCCCTTTTGAGTACTCTTCTTAGTCAAGGGGTAAGTTAGTGAGAATTAATCTGAGATTCCGGGTTTGAAGTAAATTCTATCTTTGAAATGTTCAGGAACATTTATTCAGGTTGGCGCTAGATGTTGTGACCATTTCACACATCGCCCCATTGCAAATGGGGACCCCCTGTTTTCGCTTTTTGCCTCGGTGTTGCAACTGCTTATCATTTGTCTTTTTACAATGAGGTCATCATTTTGAGGGTTCCAAGTCAGTCAGTCTGTCGAGAGTCATCTGAGCCAAGTCAAGAATCCATGCTTGAATCAGCGCGTAAACGTCACCATCATGCTTAGAAGGCCTGGGAGACGAGGATCGACTGTCGTTTCAGTCAAATCCGACACTTCCAAATTTTTAGGGTTTCTCACCCCGGGCCCCCTATTTTTTAGGACCTACTTTTTTGGCACTTTTGGGCAATTCTGGGATCCCTATTTTTTAGGGTCTATTTTTGGAAAGTTGCTATTTTTGGAAAATTTCTATTTTTGGAAAGTTCTTATTTTTAGAAGGGTCCCGAGTTCTGAAAACGCACTCAGAAGTTCAAAAAACTCAATAGATCTCTCAGAAAATCGAAATGAAAATTTGAAATTTTTCGAAAAATCTGGAAAAAACAAGTAAAAAGAGTGAAAAATCAGACCAAGAACACTCGAAATCTGGAAAAATCAGTCAAAACCAGTCCGAAATCAATCAGATCTGAGGACAAGATCATGAGAATCAGCTCTTAAAATGGTGAAATCTGTGAAAAATGTGCTTAAGTCTAAGGTTCGCCATGGAAGAATGATGAAGGAAGGTGTAAGAAATGTCAGGAAGTTTATGGAATTCACCCAGCAACAAGGAAGAACATCCTTGCATCCTCCAAAGTCCGCCCTGCATGTCCAAAAGGTTGAGAAAGTCCGCCATGTGCAAGGAAGGAAGTGCCAAAGAGTTTAGAAGTCCGCCATCCACTTTAGAGGAAGTGCCAAAGGGTCATGAAGTCCGCCCATACACATCCTTGGACCTTCCAAAGTCCGCCCAGCACTTGGGAGGCATATCCCTGCATCCTGAAGCAACATCCTTGCATCTCATGAAGTCCGCCAAGTTCAAAGGAAGGATGTCCAAAAAGTTCCAAAGTCCGCCCTTGATATCCTAGGATGCTTTGAAGTCCGCCATGCAGCAAGGAGGCACATCCTAAGACCTTCCAAAGTCCGCCAAGGATGTCCAAAGGGGCTTGAAAGTCCGCCATTCACAAAGAAGCATGTCCAAAAGGCTTGGAAAGTCCGCCTAGGCATGTAGAAGAAGGAAAAATCAAAATTTTCACTAAGTCTTAATGCCCAGCAAAGAGAATTTCGAAAATCTGCTAAGTATGGGGGCCTAAAAGGGTGGAAAATTGATCTTTGGCTAAACATCATGACATTTCCAAGAGGTAGAATGTTTAGACAAGTGCCAAGAACTCATGAAGTCCGCCCAGCACTAAGCAAGCATGTCCTAGGATCCTTTGAAGTCCGCCATGCATCAAGGGAGGAAGTGCTGAAAGGTTCCAAAGTCTGCCATGCACTAAGAGGGAAGTCCTTGACACTTCCAAAGTCCGCCCAAGGATATCCTAGAAGTCTCTAAAGTCCGCCAGCCTTAAGGATCCTTGTCCAAACATCACCTAAAGTCCGCCATCTGCTTAAAAGAAAGATGCAAGAGGGTTATGAAATCCGCCCTTGAAAGATTT
>VDFB02210826.1:0-11778 GCA_007258455.2 Sequoia sempervirens | reverse complement strand
ATCCCTAAGAGATCAAACATGGCATTCATGATCAGGAGAGATTCCAACAGCATAACTCTGCCTCTCTCACTCTCAGCCTCAGCCTCATGGCTTCAGCCTGTCAGCCAGCCACTTGGCCTTTCTCTATTGATCTCTCTCTAGCTCTCGGCTCTTCATCTTTTCCTCTCGCTTATCGCCTTCTCTTTGCTATGTCTTTCTAGGACTTCCAATGCATACATATATGCATTCATTCTCATTAGTCAAAACTTCCACCAACATCGCGACCAGGAAGATGTTTCCACTTCCTCGTAGATTTTTCCTTTCCACACAGAACGTGCTGTAATGGTCTCCACAAAGAAAACGATTCACTCGCTCTCCTCGATTGGCATATCCACATCATACCACGCCTGACAACTCACTCGGGTCAATAAAGGGGATCAACTTAGGTCGCATGTCGGTGAGAGACACAAGAAGTGTCTCCCCATTCCATTAAGATCTATTTACACGCTATCACAAGAGTCGCCTCCATCCCGCAAGAGGTTCCCACCAACTACAAGTTACATCGACATCACGATGCACATCGCTGAGGACTAACGCCATCGCTTTAGAGATCATATCAAGTCTTCAAGTCATGTCAAAACCCATTGTATTCTTATTGGCATCCATCTATTGGCAAGAGTAACCTTATCGGCATGATCGGTGAGACCTCTCACTAACCTCCAGTTGAACTCATCTGCCAATGCTATTGCCAAGACATTCAACTGTCACCAAGAGGTTTCACTAAGGTCTTCAAGTCACATAGATGTGAATGTTCTCATCAGCAAGACTATCATCTTTCACCGAGACCTCACACCGAGCTTCATGTTATACTGAACTCCTAACAGCAGTCGCTAAGAGTTACACCGAAGTCAAGATTCCATCGGCAAGACAATTGCTCTTCACCAAGACATCACCCCGCAGGTTCCAAGTCACCCCGATTCAATCTTGTCAACCAGACTTACTGCTTTTGCCAAGACTTCATACCAAAGCCTTTAAGTCATATCAATGTGTTCCACTATCAGCGAGAGAATCAAACTTTGGCAAGACTTCTTACCGAGGCTTCCATGTTATCCCGAAACAACTGTTCGCCAAGAGTCACACCGAACTGATGACCCCACATGTTGTCGGCGAGACTTCCGATATTCGATGAGACATCATATCGAAACAATACGTTACACCGATGACCCTTAACACTGTCGGCGAGACATTCCCCAGTCGCCAAGAGATCTTCCCGAGAGTTCAAGTCACCCCGATGACTCCTGCTTATCGGTGAGACTTCTCCCAGTTGCCAAGACTTCCTGTCGAACCCTTATGTTAATCCAATCTGTCTTTCACCGAGAGTCATAGCGAACCCAAAGACCATACAATCGGCAAGACATTCATATCGGTAAGACCTCATACCGATCACCCAAGAGTTTCCCCGAAAGCTCCAACACTGTCACCGAGACATGTTACTTTCGGTAAGACTTCTCACCGAGACCCTTGAGTTAGCCCGAGTGTATACCGTTGGTGAGACATTCCTCAGTCGCCAAGAGATCTTCCTAAGAGTTCAAGTCACCCCGAACCTACTTATCAGTGAGACTTCTCCCGGTCTCCATGACTTCCTGTCGAATCCATTTGTTATCCCGAAGACTCTAAGTCGCCATGAGTCTCCCCGAAGCCCGATAACAAACCCTTATGTCACCGAGACATTCCACTCGGTAGGAGATTACAGTGAAGGCCACAAGTCACAGCGATAGGCTTCTTCGGCAAGACAAAAGCATTGTCTTGGTGAAATGAGCAAAACACAAGGTAAACTGCCAGTCGGCCAGACAACAGAAATGTCACAATGACTAAGCTTTCTTAGAGGTTTTAGCCTATGAGATTGAGGCATATTTTTCCAACAATATAGGATCTTTTTGTTGTGGCAAAGAGGGAGACTCATCATGTATTGCTTTAGTCAAGTTTGGATGTTGATTGTCTTTGTTGTTTTCTTCATTTAACCTTTGAGCAAGAGCACAACGTCTACACCTATGCTCTCTAGCATTTCTATTTCTTTGTGTGCGATTGTCAAGTTGTGTTTGTGTAGGAGTAGGTTTATCAACCATAGTTTTATTTTCTTCTCTAAGGGGAGGAACAAAAGGAACCATGGGAGGTTTTTCAGCCACTTTCTCTTTAGCTTTATAAACTTGTTTTATCTTAGGAGATGTGACAAGATTTTTTTGGTTGTCTCTTGGTATTTTCTAGGAAATAGGAAAAGTATTTTTTCATGGGTTGTTCTTGGTTATTTGGAATGTCTTTAGGTCCAATCATAGTTTCGTCAAGGATAGGAGGTTATGGGTTGAGGTATGCTTCTAAGGGATAGTTTTGCTATGCATTTCACCTTAAAATTTTGGTAGGATTTGAAAAGAAGTCCTCACAAGGTTTAATAGGTTCCATAGGCTTAGGCTAAATGAAATCTAATGAAAATTTCTCATGGGAAGACACGAGATTAAAGCCACTATGGTGCACGGTAAATATTTCATTATCAAAGGGAAACTTTAAAAATTTATGCACAACCGATGGGACAACTTCCATGGAGTGTAGCCATGGATAACCAAGCTTCACACAAAATTGATCTCACGTTGGGATGATGGAGAATGAGACATCTAATTGTTTTAGTCATATTTTTAGAGGAAGGGTGATCAATCCCATCATAGGGCATGCGAAACCATTATGCATTTTTATCTGCTTTTGGTTTATCATATGTTTCTTGATAGATTTCATGCACGAGTAAGAATTCCTCGGTGATCACATTCTCTCCACATACATGATCAATTAATATCCCATTAGTAGGCTTTTCATTGATTCAGCTGGCTATGTAAAGAGGACCATCAGGTGTATTTCTAATAATATCTTTAGATGAGAAAGCAATGTCAAGAGGAGTTTTAGTTTGGCCCTTGCGAGGTTGAGTTTCAATCAATGCAACCAAACCATCAATATGATTTTTTTCATTAGTATCTATAAAACCTTGTTCAATAGTATCAGTGTTGTCATCATCTGTGTTAACATTCATCACATCATTATTCTTTGTTTCACTAGCTTTGACAAATTAAATATTATGATTAGGAATAGGGTTGGTAAAGATTTACAATTTTTGGCTGGAAGGGGCAACAAAATTATTTATGTGATCATTAACACCTCCAATTTGAAGTCGACCATGACCAATGAGGTCTTGTACAAGATGTTTAAGATGCTTACAATTTTCCATGTCATGTCCATTTTTCTGGTGAAAATGACAATAAGAAGTCAATCTCAAGTTCAGAGGTAAAGGCTTATTAAGATTGGGAGTTTTAATAGGAGGTAAGGTGATCATTTTTTGTTCTAGGAGTTGTAACATTGTGTTATGGAGGGTATTGGGTAAGGGAGTAAATTACCTAGCCGGGTCCCCAAATGTGAAAGGAGTTGTCTTCTTTATAGCAACCACTTGGGTATCAAAATGTTGAATTGGTTAAGGGGGGTTTATTTTAAGGAAGCCTTTATTTTATTTCCTAAAAGGTTGGTAAGTGTTTTGGTTTGCAGATTCAGACTTTTCAGGATGGCTAGAGGTAGGTTTTGTTTCATGACAACTAATCAAGTTTTGATAATCATGAAGGGAAGTACACAAGTGTACGAAGGCATGAAATTTCATCATACCAAGCTTATCTTATATCTTAGTTTGTAAGTTTTCAATGAACATTCGTTGAAGGTGAGAATTGGGGATCTTTACATCAATTTTGGAATAAAGCATTTGGTAGCATGAAATGAAGTCAATAAATTTTTCATCATATTTTTGCTTACATCTCATAAAATTGTCTAAGGTCATTTTAGGAGGAATGTACACTTGGAAATGGTTAATAAAGGCCTCAACAAGCTCATTGAAAGAATGAATTGAGTTATTTGGTAACGAGGAAAAACATTCTAAAGTGGTATCTTTCAAGGACCTAGGGAAAAGATTAGCTAAGAGCTTATCCTCAAGGAAAAAATCACTACATAAGGTGGTGTAAGTGGAAACATGGTTAAAAGGATCTCCTCTCCCCTCATATTTCTCAAATTTAGGAATATCTATACCTTGTGGTATCGGTGTTCTCAATATCTCCAAGCATAAGGGATTGCTTTTGACATAGTACGAAGGTTGGCCATTTTGATTTTGGTTTATGGTGGAAATTTTCTTTTGAAGGGATGAAACATTTTGAATAAGTTGATTAAGGATGGCATCATTGGTTGTATTTTGAGATGGAGGTGAGTATGGCAGAGATGCATATGTGTTTTAGGGGGAAGTGAATGGAATGCTTACAAGAGGTAAAGTGGTAGGAGATATGACATGTGATGCCACAAAGGTACAAGGATTGCTAGTGGAAATACCCAAGGTAGGAAAGACATTACTAATAGGTTACATCATTGTTGTAACTTGAGGGTTTGTATAGGTGGGAATAGAGGCAATGGTTGTGGGAGGAGGAATTTGAGTTCCTCCTTGAATTTGGACATTGTTCAAAGGTTGAGCACAACCAGTAAGTTTTCCAAAAATATGAGCTAGGTTACGTGAAAGTTCTATTCCTTCTTCACTTTCAATCATGCGATGTATGTTATCTATGGTGGGAATAGCAGTAGTTGAAATGTTTTCAGTAGTCACTTGATGTTGTAGGTTTGCTAAGTCTTCATGAATTTGGATTATGTTTTCAGTAGTAACCATTGTTTCAACACTTGTTATGCTACTTGAAGGTAGAGAGTTGTTAAGGGTATGGTCCATACCTAGTGAACTAGTACCAACACTATGAGTGAAAGAGCTAGATAACCCAAGATGCATGACAAGTGTGCTATCACAGGATGACATGAGTCTCAAACTACGTCTCACTATGGTATTAGCATTAGGACACCAAGTTGTAAAGTTCATGCAAGGAACAATCAATGAATGCAAGAATAAATGCAATGAACACAAGATAAATGATATTCTTTAATTCTAATTTGACTAAAAGTAAGCTAGATGCAATGAAATGAATGAAACAAAAATTCATAAAAATGAAACATAAATATAACAAAAGAAAATAGAAGCACATAAACAAGGTTTTTAATGCTGTAAAATGTAGATTCAAATCTAACACGAGACTAAATCGCCCAAAGGGTTGTATGAGTCCTAGTTAGGGTTTTTGTAGGGTTCAAATGTTGAGAAACATACAACACAGAACTCCCAAAAATTAGGTAAACCAACCTACACTAGGACTAAATCATCCAAAGGGATGAATGAGTCCCAGATGAGGGTTTTGACAGTAATTTTAGCAAATTCTAAGTGAATGTTAGGCTTTCTAGTTTGTATGATGTCTAAACTAAGTACAATTACAAATTTCAAATAAAATTCAATGATGCAAGATGCAAAAATGCAACCTATATGCACTTTCACTATGCAATATTTAGAAGCCCTAATGAAAATTAACTAATGCAAGGTCTAATGAAAAGTTAATGAAAGCTATAGATCTAGGACTATGATGCACTCCAAATTAGAAAGAAGGTGTCCAAAGGATAGGTTCACCAAAATGAAATAAAGAAAATAGGGTGTTCCCCACCTTTTAGGAGATGGAACACACATGTATAAGGCGAATCCTATTTTTCTCTATTTCATTCAAGGAAAACTTTAAGATCTCATTTTAATGGTGCAATTGAGGAAAGGGATCTGCTATTAGAAAGACAAGAAATGAAAGTAACATGCAAAACCTAACTATATGAGCTTGAAAATGAACTCAAATCAGAATAGAAAACTGGAGATAAATAGAGGTGCACTTGGAAAATTGAAGATGCTTGAAACAAGGTCTGTAATCCAAAAATTATTACTTTTGAAGCACACTAAGACTCATATGCTATTAGGGGTGATTTAGTCCCAATTTAGGGTTTTGGGCCGAAACTAGAATCTGCAATTGGTAAACCAGGATCTACAGTAAAAGTCTAAAAATTGGTATACTGGGACTCATATGCCACAAGTGGCGATTTAATCCCAGTACCAGGGTTGATCTAAAACTATCATATGCTCTAGTGATCTCTTGTATCTCCCCTCCTTTCTGATCTTTGAGTCTGAAACTCTAAATTTTGACCTGTAGATGACTTTCCATGATCTTGCAAGAAAGATGGAAACTTTAACTTTACAACTTTGACAACTTTCTCCAATCTTTCTCTTCAATGGATCTTCAACCTAAATCTGCAAATCACACATCAAAGAGAGGGGAAAATGTTTTTCTGTCAGTGGATGTTAGTGTAGGTTTTTTAATATTTATTTTTCCTACACATTATTAAGCATACTTAGGTTATATGCGACATGGTTTATGTGAGGACATGTGGGGTAATCCATCGATTACATGTGTTGCTCTCACCCACACTTGGGTGGTTGAGTCTCACACCCTAGTTTGGCCTTTTATGCCACCTCACAAAACCACTCTCTTGTCTCCTTCTAAGTAGGTTATGCCACCTATTTGGAATTTTCCAAGTAGGCATAACTCCCACCTAATTTGGTTATTTGGGAGTTATTACTCCTCTTGGAATTATATGCCCATATTATGCTATATAATAAACACTCACCTCTCCTTCCTAGCTAGTCCAGATGAGCTCATATCAGCTTGGTCAGTTCAAGGGAGTATTGATGCATATTGTATCATTTAGAGTGTGATAATATCATTATTTTTTTATTGCACCATATTCCAACATTTCATCCTCTTGTTGCTCTCGTGTAGAAGGTTAATCTTGGTTTTACAGGTGATCCTAGGTGCTCTTGTTCATCAACAACTCTTACATGGTATCAGAGCTTTCGGACTTGGAAGCACCTTCTTGAATTTGGGAGAAAATTAGCATTGAGCTTTTTCTAGGAGCATTTTGAGCCAAAATGGACTACTCCATCAGGTCCAAAAGGCCCCAAAACCCCCCATTTTCATATATACACTACTGTATTTGACTATAAATTATGACGAATGTTTGGTGACATATCGACAAAATATTGTCAGCTTACCGATGCAACACTGATTTAAATTTCGTCGCTAGATTTTCGTTAGTTTAATGACCAATTTTTATACGTCGAAACCATGACCTAGCATTTTCAGTCAGCACCATGAAAAATGTTGGCAGTGTCCATTGCAAAATCAATGTAACTTTGTCCATCTATCAACACAAAAAATCACAAAACGTTATAGAACGCCCATTTGAAATCATTGAAAAAACACCAAACATTTGTCCATTTTCTAACGAGGTGGAGAAAACCGCCATTTCCATTATGATGAAAACTATGTCATGTGTACAACAACCTCATCAAAAATTTATGTGGTTCATTGGTCTATGTTTGTTGAAATTGCGACGAAACCCTAACAATTTTTTTAAAAAAAATATTCATGACGGTGGAAGCTCATTTGGCCCCTCCCCCCCTCACATCACTCTCAATTCCCATACCTAATTGTGGACATGCAAAATTAGCATCATGCATTCCATTAGGTCATATTCATGTATTCAGCAACAACCAAGTTTATTTGTCAATCTCCTAAAGTCATCGCCTTTAAATCAAATAACATCCTATCATCATCCCTTTAATTAAATAAACCAAACATCTATTTGCACTAAATCCCAAATGCATATTCCATCCTCTTTGATTTAAATAAATCCAAATATTTAAGCCAACTGGTCAAACTCATCCTAATCATCACTCTAGCTAATTAATCTTTGATTAAATCTAATGCATGTCACATCCTCTAGATAATCCCATTCTGCACAAATAAATCAATTTATTGGATTTATTGCACATTTTCACTCAACATGGCATTTATGGGGAATATTCCCTCAAGTTTGAATTCAAAATCAAGTGGGCATGTACATCCAACAAAGAAATTAATAAGCTCTTACATGTCTTGTCTCTCAAATTCAAATTTGAAAATTTCCCCCTCTTGGGCACATTTCCCAAATCTTGCACATCCTCAAGCCTATCACATGATGACAAGTGGCCTCCTTTCATTGGCTTTTTGATCCCATTGCTCTCATGTTCTTTTAACTTGGAGAATCTTTAAATAGAGATCATCATCCTGATCAAACCCTCCACAAAAATCCCCACAATCTCATACAAGGTTACTCTCTTCAATGGAGAGCTAACTTTCCCATGTTATCATCATCTTCATAGCATCTTAACATCAAGCTTAAGCAAGGATTGGGAAAGGGATATTTTCTACAATATCACCAATCCAATATAAGATAAAGTGTGCATTATGTATCTTTCATGCTTTCAATTTAGTTTGATTTGCTATCATGTGTAGGAAACATTTTGCATTATTTCATAGGAGTATTTAGCAAATTTGTATGCACTCACCTTCTTTATGGAGCTTAGAATGTTTGCAGATTTGAGAGGTGCTTCACATATGGTGCTAGGGAGGCAGTTTTATATGATCTTACATCTTGCCATCTTAAGCTGACAAATCTGCTTTATATAACTATTGGATGTTTGAACTTTATGTGGTGTAAATTTTAACTTTCAGATTTATGCTTATCCTTACATTGTCACTGTCTGTTTACAGATTAACAGTACTCCCGTGATCTCCATTTTAAAATTGATTTCATTAGTTTCTATTATCTATATATACACTTTAGTTTTTTTTTCAAGGATGTTGTTTTTAAGAAAGAGCTCATTTGTTATGCAACATGATTAACAATAAGAATGATTAGCCTTCTTTGTTTGATAGTCATGCATTTTTTGAGATTCAATGCAACCATCCTTGCCTGTTGTAGAAATCGTCAGTTATAGCTTCTGCAGATACCCAATCCACCATTAAATAATTTTTGTGCTATTTCAAACAAATCTGCCATCATAAAATAAATTTCAGACTGATTTTATGGATGAAAAATGACACGATCTGAATTTAATCTATCTGCACATGTAAGTATTTAGAGCTTAGAGGAATTATGGGAAGTTGTAGGTAACGCCTCTCCATGTTCTCAAGTGTCTCTAGATATCCACGTTTCATGATCTATATTTTGTCTACCTGTTGATTTGTGCTATTAATGGTGGTTTGACTTTGAACCTAATAGATGGCATTAGAATTTGGAGCATATGAAACTCTCGATGTACTGAGCCTCAAAGAGATTTCATTTATTAGAATGTATTGATTGCAGGATACACGTAGATAATATTTTCCCAACAAATACACATCTTTGCAAGGGTTGATTCATATCTCTGCCTGATCTTTATGAGGACGTCATACATTCAATGGTCTTAAATTTTTCATTCTCTGAGAAAATTGTTGCTTGAGTTGTGAAAAATAGGCCTGTAATAACCGCTATAGCCATTAGTAACTGTTTTGTATAGTCTTATTTGCATACACAATGTCAAGCAGGACGAGGGTGGCTTTTTACTTCCCTGCACATGCTTGTCTCCCATCTCCAAACACACTATCTTTTTATTTTGCTTCATTTGATTACATTCATATGCCTTAAATTGTTAGGACACTCACCAAAGGTTGTAGAATTTTCTTTTACACCTACTCGACCAATAATATTGATGACGCTAGATATACACATTTGCCTTTTTAGCATACCTTGTGTAATCAAGCAGTTCCCGTGACTACGACATTTCCTGAAAACCTTTCAACAAATGAATTTTATGAGCATTCTACAACACACTCACGGAGAGACCACGCTTTGAGGCAGATTGCCAAACAAGCCAGGTGCCTTGTCTCAACAGCCATTCACCATTAGATTGTCAAATAGTTCAAGTGTCTTGTTTAGCGGTAACATTTCTTGGGAGCATTATGTCAAACAGTTCATGTGGCTTGTCCAAGAACCCACATTTTGAAGAGATCAACTAAAGCTTTGCACACCAAATAGTCTTTGTGAAGGCTTTGGGTTTGTTCATATTAATAAATGGTAAATGGTAAAAGTTGAGTTTATTCAATGTCAGTCATTATGAGAAGCAGAAGTGTTTCAGATAGTACGTATGTGTCTTCCTCTCTTTTCCCATTGTTAAATGCAAGCTATTATACATTCACTTTGCTTTGAAACTCCTCGTAGGTCAAGGGAAAAGCTTGGAAGATTACATCACTGCCTATATAACTACCCAAATAAAAGAAATAGAGAGAAGATTTAATAAGCACATTATGACAAGCTATCTTTGATTTACACCTTTGATCTCAGCTCACATCCTATGCAGCCCATCCACATGCCTCGCAGTCCTATCACCATTTAATGCCACTGCCAGAAATCAAGGATGAAAGACAGTAAGGATGCTGGTAAAGGTTATGGTTCTGCATTGTGTTTGCTGGTAGAAATCTCTGCTGTGTAGCATCCTTCTTGAATATCAATTAATGCAGTTGGAAACATGTCTACATCTTTTTTTATTTTAGTTAGATTTGCTATTGGCATACAAGCAGTGTCCTTCTAAAGGTAATAACTGCTTTCTGGGTAAAATTTAGAGGATAGTGACTGAAAGAGGTTATAGTATTATCATATCTATCCTAGACCTGTGCATTTATCTCATGCCCGTACTTTTCTTGTGGCTCTAATCTTCTCGGATGAGGTTGCATCAAAGTTTAATATGTTTGTTTTACATACCCTTGGTATTTTTGCGTGCCTCATCAATACACTTATGTTGACGCCTTTTATTCTTTCACTTGGTTGAAAGGAAATAATCTTTTATGTAGCAGTGATAGAGAAACAAAAATACAATCAAATGTGCATAGCTGGGTAAATGTTGCCACTCATCATTTGACTGAGCTTGGTCAAATCTGCATCATTTATAGATATCTTGGTTATGTTTGGATTGGACACATAAGGTGATGTTATCAAATCATTTGAGTGATTTTTTTTATTTTTTTTTCACAGCTCCAAAACAGGTAACCAGAATATATATTTAAATCATGAACTTTCTATTGTGCTTTACCGTTGACAGGAAAATATTTGTTTGTTGTGACTCATGTTTTTAATATTGATTTATGCTAATAGTATAAAAGCTTTGGACAATAAAGAAAAATCTTTCTTGGGACAAATTCATGCTTTTGAGGTGTCTTAGTATCTTTTGGGATTGATTTTACGCAATCATTTAGTGTGTTCATTTTTATTTTTATTTTTGTGTTTAATTACTTCAATTGAAATAGTTTGTAAATCTCTCATCTCCTCAAAGAAGTGATAAGGTCGATATTGCATTTATGAGGGGACACAATTGAATTAAAAAGAATCCATGCTTCATTTATTAGCTGGAATGAATTCATCATCATAGCTAGATGGCTATGTAGAGGGTTTGACTGTGATTTGAATGCATTAAAAGGGATTGCAAGGTAAGGCTAAACTATTACTCCAATGCAAGCTTGCAAGTATACGAAGTGTGTGTAGACAAGATAGAAGAATCAACATTGATTGCATATATACCTTGATAATCGCTGCTCATTTATGGTTTTTTACATACATCTCTATTGTGAGTGTCATTTACTTATGATTTCTTCCAGATATCTTTTCTCATTACTTTCAATCATTTATGACATTTTGCAGCCGAAAATAGGGAAAGAATAAGGAAAAGTGAGGAGGAGGGATTTCGTCACATAAGGGATTCGCAACATTGAAAGAACAAAGGAAATCTTGGAAGAACATTGGAGTTAAAGAATCAGACATTGGAACTTGAAATACATAGTGTTTTTTAATGCTTGGAGACTCCGTCGTATGCCTTAATTTTCTTATTTAGGCTAACTCATCTTTGGTTTTTAACTTTAAAATGAACACTTCAAAAGCTTTCAATTTTTGTTACAAAGGGTTAAAATTGAA
>VDFB02210824.1:0-17405 GCA_007258455.2 Sequoia sempervirens | reverse complement strand
TGTGTTTTATGTTTCATGTGATCATAAAAGATTAAAAGTGAGTTGTAGAGGTGGTTGTTCAGTGGTTGAGGTGTAAAGGCCTTTAAAAGGCATAAAGTGATCATTGTAATGGTTGTTGATGGTTGAGGATTTAAAATACAAGCTCTTGACATTCAAAAATTTGTGTTTTTCATCAATTTTTCTGTATTTTTCTTGTTATGCAGCATTGTACGGTCACATGCAACCATATTTTGATGTGAAATCAATTCCAGGTCATGAAGATATGTGTTAGCTTTGATTTGAATAAAATTTGAGGGCTTAAGGCGTTGATTTGAGCTAGAAAGCTTCATTTCTTTGCATACAACCCAGTTACCCTATTTTTTAGGGTTTTGTAGTCCAAACATGATATAAAGGGCTCTTTAAGCACTTTTGTGATTAATGTGAGCTTGTTTAAGAGGTCCCATGGATACTGCTGTAATTGTAGGATGCATGAATAGGCATAGGATGCATAAATATGTATGTATGTATGTATTTGTATTTTTAAATGTAAATGTAAATGCAATTACTGATGCTCTTTCTAGAACAATAAATGCAACATTTCATTAAATAAATCTATATTTATGTATATAAATGTTTATTTCTAAATGCAAGTGTAAATGCAAAGAGCATATGGTTTTGTAGTGTTATAGATACAACATATCCATAAATTAATGTAATTGAAATTCTATAGTCTTCAACACATATAATATGAAATCAATCAAACTATTAAACTACATGAGAAATAAATGAAAACAGTAAATGCACATGTCTGTGTATTTGTAAATGTAGGTGTAAAATGAATAAGAATAATGAAAATTATAAAAGAATACAGGGAGACTAGTGCCCATTGGGTACATGGAGTCTAATGAATATCTCAAGAAATGTGGATTTAATACTGGCAATAATTCAAACTCACAAAGTAATATAAATTGTTTATAACTTTGTGTAAACGGCAAGTGAATAATTGAAAAAACTCTTCTTGAGATAGAATGGAAATTCTAGTTATGTGATTCTTCTTATTAATCCAACTAACACTTCCCAATTTTTATGATTGATTAAAATATTTTAACCCCTACTTGAGAGAACCGAATAACCAGATCACACATATATAGAAATGTACAATTATAAACTGAGTATAAACTTGTTATATATCAATTTAAACAATAGAGAAGCATCGTGTATCGGAGACAATCAAATAACTGCGATAAATTTAACAAACAACCGATACCAAAATCTTAATCCATAACTTAGATATCTTCATTTACTCCATCAAAATACATGCATCTGAGTCTTTGTATATGAAAGCATTTTGCTAGAAAGCTATCTACTAAATATCTCCTAATGCCTATATCTATTGCATGACTATGGAACATATATAAATACATCAAAACTAGGAAGGGACACGTCCCTTCACAAATGTTTTATTTTACTTAACTAATTAAAACAAGAGATTAGGCTCTATTTAGCCATAGATGAAAATTTGATAAATGATCTAGATAATCTTGGCGTTCATGAGTATCAACATCTCCTAATGTGTTCTTGGTTGATATTTCCACCTTTATCATCATTTCATTTTGCTTGCATCTCTCATCGAATGTCGAATCCTTCCTTGGAGCATTTTCTAGAATTCCCTGTAGAATCAATTCACATTCTTTGATCCACTTGGCTTTCTCTTTCAACTTTTCTCCATCTTCAAATAGTGTAGGGAGTCCCATATTCGTAACATCAACCAACCCCTTTGCATCTTCTCGTAGTTCCTCATAATAGTCCCTATGTTTCTTTATAATTTGGATACCCATACCAATGGCCACAGTGTCGAGAACATCTCTTTCATTTAATTCTCATAACTTTTCTTCAATCCTTCCATCAATTCTCTTATGTTCATGCCCTATAACATGGTACTTTGAATATGCTCCCCATAGCTTATTCAACCAAAATCATTGGTTGGCCCCATTTTTCTCGACATTATTGCAAGGAGTAGTATCATATTTACCTTGTGGAATATGCAAAGACTCTTCCCAATGATCTTTTACTTCCATATTTCACCTATATAAAAGAAGACTTAGGTCCCCTGCATGAGGTAAAAATAACCTCATCATGATAATACCATAAAGACCTGGTTCATACATACAAATCTCTATCCTCTACCAATTAATTAAATTTTAGGAGAAATAATTGCTTAATTTTAGTAAGAACTTGTATAAACTTTATTTCTTTTGATTTCTTAAAGTAATTTTCCAATACAGATTTATTGGGTTGTTTTAAGTGTTTTGTAGATAATAATCGGTCAATCAAAGTTACAAATTGAAGCATCCAGCTGGCACGTGCTCCAGAACAGTTAGAGATATATGCTAGAAATATGCTCCGGAACTTCAGGGTGATGGACCGAAGATGTTCTTAAAGTTGTTATTTCTATTATCTTTTAAATTAAAGACTTTATGGCTCAACTTTAGCCTCTTAAATGTTGTGTAATAGGATTAAAGATATATGAGTTATACGTAGATATGTTTAGATATTTTTCAATGGTTATCCATACCCATCCTCTAATATAGTATAATGTACTCAGCTTCATAAAAGATGTACTGAAGTAAGATATATAGTAAAAAGTAATGCTATAAGTTGACATAATGTTTTCCTGGCTGGGTTTATAAATAAAGAGATTTCATTATCTAAAATTTGAAATATGGAGCGAAGTGGATAATAATCCAGGATTAATAGAGGTGTTCCTAAAATAGTTGTGGATGTGAGCTGAGAATGAATGTGTTGTCCCACAACCTGGCCACTCAACGGGAGTAGATAAGTTTTTTCTTTTGTTATACTGATTTTTTGTAGAGAGTTATTTAAATTCACTGTTATGAATTCTTAGCTTTGAAGTATTTGTTATCTTTTCAACTTCCGTAGTTTCTATTACTTACTGTTGGAATTTTGACTATTAAGAAAATATTTTATGGATTACTATAAGCTTTTCTGTTCTTATAATTTATTAGCTTCTTAGCTTAAATTGATTCTATGCTTTTTAACTTAGTTATTATGCTTTCTAAATTAGTATACTCATGTTTACAGTTCAAGAATTTTCTGTTTTCTTAGGAATAGATTACTTTTCAGTTTGATAGTTAAACAGTTTGAAGTTAGAATTAATTTGAAGTTGTTCTTAAAAAGTTAAGGAACCTGAGGGAGATACTCTGTAGTCCCCTTCACATTGCCTCTGAACACTACCTCGTCAACAAACTAACATTTTATTCTAAAGTGCACGGGACTCTAAATCTATAACCTATCACTTTTAAGTAACTGCTTGTTGGGAACCTTTCGCTTTGCTTAAGTGTTAAGACACTCTAGAATACTCCTTTAGGAAAAAAATACTATTTGTGGCTTCTCTCGCGATGGTCGTGAAAAGAGGCCCCTCATGCATGATTTATTATACCAAAAAGACCCTCAAAAATATGTTCCAAATTATACAAAGTGATTCCGGGCTCTAAGATTATTCTCGCTTAATGAATTATTTCGAGCCTCACCCAATTCGGTGGCTTTCCACTATCTCCCAAAAGATAACCCTATAGTAATAACCTCTTTGGAGGAGCATATTCCTCTAAACATCATGGAGATCAGAGGAAAGAAGCAACCGTGAATGGTGCAAACCGTGACAATAATGATCCTCCACCACCTACTTGCACTACCTCTATCCTATTGCTCTTGATGCAATCAAGGATACAACAATGAAAAACATTTCTTAGCTTTCTTCCAAAATTTCGTGGTTTATCTTCAAGACCTAGACCAATTTATTTTGAATTTAATGTCCTTTTCAAACCTATGACGGCAAAATGACAAACTAAAACTGAAGTTGTTTCCTTCTACTTTGAAGGATTCACCCATGCGTTGGTTTATGGGACTACCGTCTAGAAGTATTACAACTTGGGAAGAAATGGAGACTATTTTCTTGAATAAATATCAGAGTTATTGTAGGGTGAGTGATCGTAAGGAAGAGTTGTTTAAACTTAGGCAGAATGAGGATGAGAGTCTAGAGGACTATTTGGATAGGTTTCTTTTCTTATCTAAACGATGTGGAGAAACGACCATTAGTGTTGAGATTCTCAAGACTATATTTCTTAAAGGACTCGATGATGATGCAAGAAGAAGTCTTGATTTAATGGGAAAAGGTGATGTGTCTCAATTAAACCTTGAAGACATATGTGATTTGCATCGCAATTTTTCACGTACTTATGGAGGAATCTAAAAAACAAATCTTTTCAAAGGGAATAATGAGATAGGTAAGCTCTGAGAATAAATAACAAATCTTAAGATAAACATACTTGTCTAATTGAACACTACGTTGGATGGTATACAAGCAAAGACACGTAACCCTGAGACTTTGTCAATCTATTGTCCTAGGTGTCGAAATAAACATCTTTTACGTGAGTTCCCTTTAGACAAGGTTAATGTTTTTCAACTTTGTGAGCAAAGCCACCCTACCAATCAATGTGAGCTTCTTACTGATCTTAAGAATACTAAGAAAAAAACTGCTCAAGTTGAAGAAGAAATAAATGTGCTAAATCAAAACCAAGGAGGTAATTTTTCTTATGGCCAAAATTCCAATTCTGCATGGAGACCCCAGAATAACTGGGCTGGTAATCAATGGCCTCCATCTTGGAATCAGCCCTACCCTCCACAACCTACTTGGGGAACTCCTTATTGGGGATCTCCTGAATGGGCAAGTCAATCATGGGGAACACAACAATAACCAAATCAGTCACAACAACAATGGTACCCACAACATATTGCTCCCCAATGGAATCAAGGACAAAATCAATTTTATACTGGTCCTAGGAGGAATCAACAATAGAACTTGTTACCACCACCTTAGAATCTTCCTCAGACTGAGTAGGTGAATCAACCTCAACTTCTGGTGCAACCACTTCCCAATCCAAATAATAGTAGACAAAATACTCCAATATACACTACAGAGCAAGATCATGTCACATGCCTTAATGCAATTCATTGTGGAAATGTTCAGTTATGTTCCGGTAGGACACTTCAATCACCCACTATTGAGGATGTAGTGGACGAACCTCTTTCTCAAAATTTTGAGAAAGATACTATACTACCTACGGATATAACTGAGTCTTCAACAACAGGAGCTACTGGTTTCCCTTGGGAGGAGGAAGGTAAGTCTTTGACTGAGTCTAGTAAAGATATTCCTCCAAAGGAGAAAAGAGATATCCTTTCAAAGGAGAAAATTCAAGCACCATTTTCAGAGCGCCTAAAATCAACTATTCCGAAAGATACTCCGGAAATGTCATTAGCTTCTGAAACTACATTAATTCAGGAAATTAAACAATTACAAATAGAGGTTCCTTTGCTGCAGGAAATAAAGGAAATTCCTGAGTTAAATCAGTTGATTAAACAACTTTGTATTAGAACCCTAGGAAGGAAACCAAAGAAAATAAACACTGTGCATATTGATGGTTATCTAGCTGAATTTTTGTCTGGGAATATTGTTGCTCCAAAATATGATGATTTGGGGAGTCCACTGATTACTATTACAATTAATGAGGTAGCAATACCTAATGCATTGGTGGATTTGGGAGCAACTGTTAATGTAATGACGGTGGATGTAATGGAGAAATTAAGTCTTACAGATTTAAGTCCTACAACTACAGTCTTGCAGATGGCAAATCAGTCTATAGCCATTCCAAAAGGTGTTATAAAAAATGTTCTTGTTAAAGTTGATGGATGGGAATATCCAGTCGACTTTCAAATAATTCAATCACTTACACCTAAAGATAGTTATCCAATAATTTTGGGAAGACCATGGTTGGCTACTATTGCTGCTAAAATTGATTGTCGAGAATGAGGGATGACCATTTCACATGGTCCAAATAGTAAACATTTATTTTTATATCCTCCTGCTAAACCAACTGAATATAATAAAGTTTGGGTCGATGAACTAGAAGAATTTAGTGGGAAGGATAGTCTGGCCTCTTTGGCCATGGTAGTGATTAAACAACATGGAGAAGACTTAAAGGATGAGTTAGTGAATGAGGTAGCACATTTGGCTATAAGTTCTAGTGAAGAAGTAATAGAGGATGTACCATAAATTTTGGGACAACCGATTGATATAAGTGGGATGGAACAAAATTATGTTACCATGGGGATGCCTTGTCCCTTGGCTAATATGATTCCTAGAACGAGTTATTTCTTTGATGATATTACAAGATTTCATCGACTTATACCTCATAGTTGTCCTCTCAACACTTTGTTATGACCAATACATACTGTCACTTCGGATTATCCAGGAACAAAAACAATTATGTTGTTACTAGGAAAAACTGTGAATATCAATAGTTGGTTGACAAAAATACAAGAGGATAAATTATTTAATGTGCTGGTAAAAAGGTCTAAAGCTTTTGCTTGGGATTATATAGACATGAGGGGTATTCACCCAAGTGTTTGTATTCATCACATTTATACTGATCCTAATATAAGACCTGTTCATCAACCACAGAGGCAACTCAACCCTGCATTAAAGGATCTTGTTAAAGTAGAGATTGAGAAACTCCTCTGTGCAGGATTTATTTATCCTATCTCAGATAGTAAGTGGGTGTCACCTATGGTAGTTGAACCAAAGAAAAATGGCAAGTGGAGAATTTGCGTGGATTATAGAGAACTTAATAAAGCCACCTTTAGAGATTATTTTCCCTTACCATTTGTTGACCAGGTTTTGGACAATTTAGCTGGAAGGAAATATTTTTCTTTCCTAGATGGATTTAGTGGTTACAACCAAATTCAGGTAGCACCAGAAGACCAAGAAAAGACCACATTTACTTGTCCTTGGGGTACATATGCATGCTGAGTTCTTCCTTTTGGACTTTGTAATTCTTTAGCTACTTTTCAGAGGGCTATTTTGGCTATATTTGCAGCACTTTTTAACGATTGTGTAGAGGTTTATATGGATGATTTCATAGTATATGGGTCAACCTATGATGAAGGCCTTCAAAACCTGGATAGGGTTTTGCAGGTTTGTGAGGAAAATCAACTATCCCTTAGCCACGAAAAGTGTTTAATAATGGTGGAACAAGGAATAGTCTTAGGCCATCACATTTCCTTGGAAGGAATAAAGTTGATCCTAAAAAAATTGAAGTCATACAACAATTAACTATACCTCAAACACAAACAGATGTTCAAAGTTTTCTTGGACATGCTAGATATTATAGAAGGTTCATAGAAAGCTTCAGTAAGATAGCGGCTCCTATGTTTTCTCTTCTCCAAAAAGATGTGGAGTTTAGTTGGACGCCTGAGTGTCAACAATCATTTGAAACAATAAAGAAAAGGCTTGTCTCTGCTCTTGTACTATGTGGACCAAATTGGAGTCTTCCCTTTCACATTTATGCTGATGCTTTAGATGATGCAATTGGTGCAGTATTAGGACAAGAAGATGAGGATGGGGGTAAATATGCCATATATTTTATTAGTAAAAACTTAACGTCTGCTGAGAGAAATTAAACGACAACAAAAAAATAATTCTTAGCAGTTGTTCATGCCATTAAAAAGTTTCATCATTATATTACATGATATAAAGTTACAGTTTACACAGATCATTCAGCTGTAAAATATTTAATGAATAAACCTATAGTTAATGGCCGAATAATGAGATGGTTATTACTTCTTCAAGAGTTCAACATGACAATACTTGACAAACCATGAAAATTTAATGAGGTGGCAGATTTTCTATCTCGAATTAAACAAGAAGAGGGCGATAGAGCACCTGTACAAGATGAGATCCCTGATGAAAATTTGTTTGCTATCTCTATAAAGGTTCCTTGGTTTGCTGATATTGCCAACTATTTGGCTACTTCTGAAGTACCTCCTGAATTTACATTTAAACAAAGAAAGCAACTTATTAGAGAATGTGCACCATTTAAGTGGATTAATGGGATGTTATTTCGTTGTGGACCTGATATGGTTTTGAGAAGATGTGTCAAGGCTGATGAAACTTATAGTATTCTGAGGGCCTGTCACGATGATCCTTCAGGGGGTCATTATTCTGCAAAAAGAACTTCCCATAAAATACTAGGTACTGGATATTATTGGCCTTCAATGCATAAAGATATTAAAAATTATGTTCGTCATTGTGATGAATGTCAAAGAGTAGGAAGACCAACTGCTTCAACAGAGATGCTGTTGCAACCGCAAGTAACTTTGGAACCATTTGAAAAATGGGGGTTAGATTTTATCGGCCCCATAGATCCTTCCTCACAAGGGAAAGAATACATATTAGTCTGTACTGATTATCTGACAAAATGGGCTGAAGTTCAAGCTTTACGAGTTGCTAGAGAAGAGCAAGTTGCTGATTTTCTGTATAACAAAATTTTTCTTCGATTTGGAGCCCCTCGAACTATTGTTACAGATCAGGGACCCCAATTTATGTCCAAATTCCTCCTAGCATTTACAGACCATTTTCAGGTGAGCCATAAGAAGTCATCCCCCTATCACCCTCAAGCAAATGGTCAGGTAGAGGTGACTAATAGGGAGTTAGAAAACATACTGACAAAAACTGTCTCGTCAGGAAGAAAAGATTGGGCCAAGAAGTTGCCTGAAGCTGTTTGGGCATATAATACAACATGGAAATTTGCAACTGGATTCAGTCCCTATGGGCTTGTTTTTGGAAAGAAACCTCTTCTTCCCATTGAATTTGAACTTCAGACCCTACGAACAACTATGGAATTGGGTCTAGATTTGAAATGAGCTTAAATAGAACGAGTTTTGTAGTTAAATGAGTTGGATGAGCTTTGTCTAGATGCTATTCATCAAACGGAATTAGTTCAACATCAACAGAAAGTCTAGCATGACAAAAATATTAAGGAAAGAGAATTTCATAATGGTGACTAGGCCCTGTTATTCAATTCAAGATATAAAGATCATAAAGGAAAACTCAGAACTCATTTGCTGGGGCCATATGAAATTTATGAGGTTTTCTCGAATGGCACAGTTTAGTTAAAACCTATCGATGGTGATTCACAAACTCTCTTAGTAAATGGTCATTGCCTACGTATTTATCACAAACCAGTTAATAAAGAAGAATTTACGAAGCTGGTAGAAATGCAAGGAGAAATCCAATGTATTGACTCTACTAAGGCAGAGTCTATTTTGATTTAAATGATTATATGTTATCTGAAAAAAAAAAATTAAAAAAAAAAATGTGCACTTAGTTCATTTTTTTTAACATCTTTCATAAATTTTCAGATTTAACACATATTTTCATTTGGCAGGACCTTTCATAAAGGAATAACAACTTCCGGAGCACCGTTGCATGATGCTCCGGAACTTTCATTTGTTGCTGCTCTGGCTACATCCTTCAACAATGCTCCAGAACTTTCATCTGGTCACTGCCCTGGCTGCATCCTTCAACGATGCTCTGTAACTTTTATTTGTTGTTGCTCTGGCTACATCCTTCAACGATGCTCTGGAACTTTTATTTGTTGTTGCTTTGGCTACATCCTTCAATGATGCTCCAGAACTTTCATCTGGTCGCCGCTCCGGCTGCATCCTTCAACGATGCTCCAGAACTTTCATCTGGTCGTCGCTCCGACTGCATCCTTTGACAATGCTCTGGAACTTCTTGTTGCTTCGGATGCATCCTTCAACGATGCTCTGGAACTTTCATTTGATCATTTTTTCAGTTGCATCTTTTAGCGATGCTCTAGAACTTATCCACTTTTCTAGTTCCTAATGCATGTCTTACGTGTGCTCCGGAACTTCGACCACTTTCTTAGTCCGAATGCATGCTTTACGCATGCTTCGGAACCTATTTATTTTCATTCTGCCAACTCCTTTCTAGAAAAAATTTTAAATCTTTTTCGATACTTTGGTTATCGTACATTGGTACATGTGCCTTCTTTTGTCATTGTAAATAAGAGTCGTTGTAATAGCCTGTCTTTATTAATAACTTTGTCATCCATGAGTCTCTTCATTCATGTCATAATAATTATATCATCACCTTAGCCAATACCCTTGCATCATCCTATCAAATCGTGAGGTACAAGATCTTCAAGCGATCATGGAATGGGAGTAAGTACAAATTTTTGCTTTAAATAAGTAGTTATTTTTGAATAAAATATAATTGATTGGCAAGAGTTTCTTTTCCCAATTTAGTAAATTGAGCCACTTGGTGATTAATTGCTAAGTATGCTACTCTTTTTGCGGCCCTTCATGCAAATTGAAATTATTACACAGTAAGCTCTGAGCAAGAGTAGAGTAAATGATTACAGTCTGATCATATCTTGAAAAATACTGGTGCACAAGTCCTTGGCATTGTTGAATTTTTCAGCAGGGTGGTAAGCAGGAGAGACAAGAAAATGGGCGGCACAAAGAAGAAATCTGAGTTGGCTTCTACAGAAAAGCTGTTGGGGTTAAGCAATATCTCTTGGCTATTTGAGGAAGTAGGTTGGCTAGATTTTATCAGGAAATTTGAAGGGTATAATGAAAAGCTGGTAAATGCATTTGCATAAAGCTACTCTAATGGTCAGGTGATTCTGCATGGGAAGTGTTTCAAGGTGAGTTCAAAAATTATCTCTTCTATTTAAGGGTTGGAAGATTCTGGTATTAAAATATCTGAAACTACACAAATTCCATATCAGAAATTATCAGAATTATTCATTAGACAGGGAGATCCTCAACCCATGATAGTTGTCAATACTAGGGGATAGAATAAAGGGTTTTAGAGAGCTTCCATCTTAGAACCTTGGGGTACTGTTGTTGCATGGATCATTAGATATTTTACTTGTGAAGGTCAACTTGTCACTGTGGTAGGACCAGCATTCTGTATATTAACACATTTGTGGCATGGGAAGGAAAACCCTACTCTAAGGGTTAATTTGCCTCATTTCTTGAATGATTCTATTAATTCTTCAATAGAGAGATACAAAACTGGTTTAGTACCATTAAAACATCATGGGTTAATTCAATTGATTTGTAAATATTATTTTCGTAAGAAACCTCAAAGCAAATGGGAAAAAAATTTGGGGAAGTTTGATAAGCCTACATTAGGAAGGAAGATAGAATTAGGAGAATCCTCAAAACAAGTTGCTTCACCTTCTGGAGCAACTTCCCCTGAAAACCCTAGAGCTCTTGAACCCCAAATTCCCACCATAGTTGGTGAGGAAGTGCCAGAGTTTAGAAAAAAAGAGTTTGAAACTCCGACCCAGATAGAGGATGTAGAGATAATGAGTCCAAATGTGGATACTCACCCTGTTAAGAAGAGGAAAAGAAGAACTATTCTTCTAAGTGATCCCACTATTTTAAATTATCAGGATACTCCTCCTTTGAGGAGTAAAAGATTATCCTCTGGATCTGCAGAAACCCCAACACAAAGTAAAGAGAAAAGGTCAAAAGCTAAAAAGCAAAAGAGAAATTTAGCAACTGAGGAGTCAATTCACCAATCCTCAGAAAAAGAAATATATGTTGAAGAAGTGCATTTTCATTTGGTATCTAAAGAGGAAGCTATAGAACAAGAAAAATAGGAAATAGAAAAGAAACAATCTCCACTTTTTAGGGAGATTGATGATAGTATGTTAGGAGAATTGTCTCTAGTTATTAATAAAGCTGTTGAACTTGTTGAAACTGAAAATATTAACATGGAGTTTGAAAAATTGAAATTAGAAATAGAAGAGTTAAGAAATCAGCTGCATAAAAATAAAGAAAGAATGGAATTACAACAAGAGGAAATCATGGTGTATAAGACTGTAATAGATGAAAGGGATCAAGAAATTTAGGATTTAAAGTTGGAAATGCAGGGAAAAGATACATCTATTAGTGAGCTACAATTACAAATTCAGAATTGTGATAAGGAAAATAGGATACATAGGGATGAATTAAATAAAGAAATTCAGAATTTAAAAGGAAATTTTATGCTCATGTTTTCAACCTTTGAAGAGGAAAAGAAAAGATAGAAAGAAGAATTAAATACTTCTCTTAGTAAGATTGTAGAATTAGAGTAGGACTTACAGGAAAGCACAAGTAAACCAAAGACAGAATCCAGAGAAGTTCAAACCGAGCCAACGGTCACTGAATGGTTCCAAATTCAGATTCCTCCATTATTAATGAAATGGATGGAATGGTGCTATTTCCTCAAGAATGCACACATTGAGAATAACAGATTGAAAATGGAAATGGTATTATTAAGAGAAGCATTTCATAAATCTTATAAGGGGAAACAGGATGCTTGTCAAACAACTGAATTTCTTTTATCTTGTAGAAGGCCATCTAGATTGTATTCCATGTTTTTGAATGAGCAATATTTTAGATGGAAATTGCTTAAGATTTACAGTGATCAACCCTATGAACCTAATGATAAAGAATTTGTTAAAATGTTTGCAGACTCAAAACCTGAAGAGCAAGATATGCTTTGTGAATTCTTTACCCATGATCTTTTGTTAGAACAGTATACTGATTTCTTTGTTAATCTTTTTGTGGGAGAAGTACAATTAAGATCTCCATTTTCTACTATGAGGAATCAAATCCATTGGCAAGAAAGAAATAAAGAATATGTTCAAGCAGAGAAAAGTATAGGACTTCAGATAAGATCTCCAAATAGTAGACCAATAGCTTTTAAGAAGACATTTGTAGCTCTTTTGCTGGATGAGAAAATGAAAGAAAGGTATGATGACAGCCTTCGGGTTTGCTATAATCATTTTCTAGAATAGGGGCAAAAATTGGTTGGCAAAGCTTGGCATGCATGTGAAGAGAGATACACTCCATTGCCTATATATTTAAAGAAAAAAGAAGTGATCTCTCCTCTTGGTCTTAGATGGTCCTTCAGAAGAGCAGATGCCTTGGCCAAAATTTTAGGAGATCTCAGAAAAAAATGGATAGGAATGAGGTACATACCTCCTTTACTGCTATATCCAGCCCCTGCTTTTCATATTAATACATATCAGGATGACAAAATTTTCAATGAATGGAAATGGGGAGTTGCTTTTCATGGAGGTTTCCACAATTCCCCTATAAACTTTGATGTCACAACAAAAGATTTGTATGATATTAGTACAAAATATGAAGAAGGGAGTAGAGGGTAGAATTATAATCAGGGGACAGGAGGACCTGCCAAGAACTAGGAAGGGGAGGAAATGATGAGGTAAAAATAACCTCATCATGATAATACCATGAAGACCTGGTTCATATATACAAATCTCTATCCTCTACCAATTAATTAAATTTTAGGAGAAATAATTGCTTAATTTTAGTAAGAACTTGTATAAACTTTATTTCTTTTGATTTCTTAAAGTAATTTTCCAATACAGATTTAATGGGTTGTTTTAAGTGTTTTGTAGATAATAATTGGTCAATCAAGTTACAAATTGAAGTATCCAGCTAGCACGTGCTCCAGAACAGTTAGACATATATACTGGAAGTATGCTCCAGAACTTCAGGATGATGGACCGAAAATGTTGTTGTTCTTAAAAGATGTTTTTTTTGTTATCTTTTGAATAAAAGACTTTATGGCTCGACTTGAGCCTCTTAAATTTTGTGTAATAGGATTAAAGATAGACAAGTTACACGTAGATTTATTTTAGATATTTTTTAGTGGTTATCTATACCAGCTGAAATATAACATCTAGTTATAGTTTTTCTATAAAAGATATAGTCGCTGGAAGAAAGATATACAGTGAAAGCAATGTTATGCTGATAGAATGTTTTCCAAGGTTTATAAATAAAGAGATTGTTATCTGAAATTCTGAGTTATGAGTTATGGATGATAACTATGGTTAATAGAGGTGTTCTTGAAATAGCTGTGGATGTGAGCTGAGAATGAATGTGTTGTCCCATGAGTTGGCCACTCGACAGGAGTAGATAAGTGTTTTCTTTTGTCATACCGATATTTTGTAGAGAGTTATTTGAATTCACTGTTATGAAATCTTAGTTTTGAAGTATCTGCTATTTTTTTGAACTTCTGTAGTTTCTGTTATTTGCTGTTGGAATTTTGACTGTTAAGAAAATGTTTTATGGATTGTTATAAGCTTTTCTATTCTTATAACCAGTTTCTTAGTTTAAATTGATTCTATATTTGTTTAACTTAGTTATTATGCTTTCTAAATTAGTATACTCATGTTTACAGTTCAAGCATTTTATGTTTTCTTAGGAATAGATTACTTTTCAGTTTGATAGTTAAATAGTTTAAAGTTAGAATTAATTAAAAGATGTTCTTAAAAAGTTAAGGAACCTGAGGGAGATACTCCAGAACTCTTCTATTGCAGATTTCCTTGAACACTACCCAGTCGACAATTTGAATATTTTATTCTAAAGTAATGGGACCTAAATCTGACAGCCTATAAATCACACAGTGGACTAGCATGTCCTTCAAATGATCATTTTCTCTCATGATCCTTTTATTATTCATTTTGTACATTTCCTTTTCTTTTATCAACATTTGTATTTGGGCTTTATTCAGTTTTGCCACATTAATCCCAATGTCTGCACTCGCCACAGGATCTACCTCTCCAACCTTCAAAGTCATGACATGTCCAAATGCTTTCTCAGTATCAATCACCACTGACTTTCTATGAGGTGGATACAAGGCCCATATAATGAGTGATCCTTCATCTGGGTTATATTTGGATCCAACATATTTTTGTCACCCCCTTCAGACTAAGCTTGTTTTTGGCACTATTATCCTTTAAGAAGCTATCAAACACCAATGCAGAATTCAAATCGAGCCCTGGAAAGATCATAAATCCAACATCCTCTAACATTTTCCTTTGTTGGGGGTCATATTAGCCATTTCTCTATCCACAGTTAATTTCAAATTATTTAGTAGCTGCTCCTCATTGCTTGGTGTAATATTATCAACTGTCTCCCTTATCTCCTTGCCCTTTTGCTTATACAAGAAAGATCTGAATTCTAAGGAATTCACAAATTCATTGTCTACTACAAATGACCTATATGCCATTTTTCTGGTGTCTGTATCTTGGCTCTCTTTAACACTTAGTTCTCTAGGAGGGCAGTTGTAATCTTGAGTTTTTAATCTAGAAATCCTACTGGGTAGGTCTCGTGGCATATCTTCTCCAGTTTCCTCATCTCCAAAAAAGGGGAACCATGTATCCGGCAACCCTTGGTTGTATTCCTCCACCACTCTCTCTGCTTCCTCTTCCTCCAAATTTCTAATCATGTCATCAAACTAATAAGGCACATGATCATATCGTCCAAATTTTATCCTTTGTTTGGAAAAAATGATATATCCCTCTGGATCAAAACCTTCTCTTGGTGGACCCTTATTCATATTATACTGCATTAATTTTTCAAGGATCAAATCATATCCTTCCTTTGCAAGCATAGTAAAGTCACCAAAGCATAGAGTACTAGGCATAAATGCCTATTTTCTGAATGAACCAAAATTCATGAAACTAGAAAAATCCATTTGTCTTACAATTTCCAAATATGCAATCCTATCCAGGACTGTTTTAGGAAAAATGAATGGAGAATCCTCAAAACAAAACACCCTTACCATAGTAGCATCTTCCAAGCAATACTAGTCTCCCCATTTGTGATCAATTGGTCCATTAAAGTCCTTAGGTTTGAGGAAGCATTTTATTTCATCAGACAATAAGTGCGCACAAGGATGACTATAGAATTCATATACTGGCTTTACAAAATATTCTTCAAAATACAGGAAACTAGAATTAGCAAACCTACTATCCCTAATGGTAGTCCACAATTGAATGGGTAACAATTTTCCCTCTTTATCAAACTGTGAAACCTTCAACTTTTGTACCCAAATCCCTAACTCTTGTCTGAAGTACAATACTATATGCATTAAAAGAGATTAATGCCTAAGGTGCATAATAGGGGATTTATTCTTGATTGCCACCAATGCTAAGTTGAGCTCCTTGGAGACAAATGAAGCATAGTTGAATAACCTAGAATTATGACATTGAATGTCAGCTGCAATTACCATGGGAACAATGGACATATACTTAGGAACTTCCATACCCAACACTTGTCCAACTGAGAAATAGGAATATCTCATATAGGGCTCGAATAAGTCCACATGGAATGGAGGCCCATTGCCATCATCAAGTGGGACAGTTTTACCATCTTGTTTAGTTCTATGTAAGGGCAACCTCCAACCCTTGTAAGTGGTGTCCATTCTCCAAAACTCCTTTTCCAACTCTTCATTCACAATTTTCTCATTACACCACCCTTCCAACTTAAAAACCTCACATATTGAAGCCTTTGATATGTATACGAACGGTTTCCCAAATGGTCCGTATATGGCCTTAAGTTTTGAGTCATAGTGGGTGGCCAACAATTTTACTAGCTCTATATTGAAAAGCACATTAGGGCAAACCATTTTTCCTAAATTTAGACACCATGGATTACAAACTGGCTCAAAACGATCTCTTCATTGAAAGTGGAATCTAAACAATTCATAGCCTCTTATTGGGGTCCAAATATCTCCTATGTGCTTGCACTTGTCGTCCAATTTATCCACTTCTACCCTCAGTTGCGTAGAGCACCTACCTCTGGACCCAGAGCTAGGAAATTGGTCAATTAAATCCTGATTCAGCTTTCGTTCAGCACCCTCTGGCTCAATTCCAGACTCAACTTTCTGCTTCTTACTCTTAGGGTGATTGCTCTCACTTTGTTTTCTACCTTTCAACTTCCCTGAGCCGGTGCCTTCCATATTACTCGCTTAAAATTGTAGAAATGAAAAAGTTAAAATGCAGAGGACTTACTGGTTTTGATTGAGGTCTTTCAATTGAAACAATTCTCTGGCCCTTTGTTTGTCTCCTCATTTCCTTCATTACCAATTTGCAATAATGTTCATTTTGCAACAATTTCCTTTGAATTTATGAAATTACCTGTACTCTGTGGCCCCATTAATGTTTTAACTCTAGGCACGAATGTAATAGATTTTTGAATTCCTTACTGTCACATCAAATGAACTGGTTGGCAAGACACCTTCAAACTTTGGTCGATCTATACACTAGACTCCAACCAATGTTCACTAAATACTCTATTGATCGGGGTAACATTCTACAAATTTGACCGATGTTAACATTTGTCTCGTATACATTGCCAAGAGTCACCCCGACAATCATTTTGGTTCATTTGTTTCTTCATCGACCTGACTTTTAGTATCGCTAACACATTTAGTGGTTCCTTTGATGTTATAAGTCTTGCTGATAAATTTTCTTTTGGTCTTGAATATGTCACCATAACTCCTTCCAATATCCTCCTGTCGATGTAACTTAGCGGGTCGGGTGAACATTCAGGATTTACACCGATGGCACATGTCTCACTGATATATTCCCAGTGCTCCTATCAGTGAAAGAAATGATGGTCTTACCAATGAAACTTCATCGGTGAGACTTGTATGACCACGAAGCCAACCCATC
>VDFB02210823.1:0-19218 GCA_007258455.2 Sequoia sempervirens | reverse complement strand
TTAGCTTTTGATCTGGTAGAAATGCCACTTGGAGTCTTCCTTTTTTTATTTTTTTCCTTCTTCTTTGATAAGTTCTCTTCTTTATCAGTCTCTTCTTGGCTATTTGTCTCTCTGCTAGATTCCCATTCCTTATCAGTTAGGATCCTTTGTTCCCAGGGTAATGTATCCATATTACCATTCACATGAAAAGCTGAGAAATTACTAGAAAGATCAGCAAAATGGTCCGGGTTTTCAAGGGAGTCCTTGACCACCTCCAAGGGGTTGGGATCCATAAAGTTCGCAGCACCCAGGGGGAAAGATCTTCAGAAGACGGGAAAGGGAATGGGATATTCAGTTCCAAGGACAAGCCCTTACTAGGAATATCCTCCAAGCCCAGGGTTTCAACATTTTTCGCAGTTGGGATTGTCACTTGGGACAAAGATTTAGCTTTTTGGTTAAGATCTTCTTCCCCAGCCGACAGATCCTCATTGGATCCATTTTCCTTAGAAGATAACGTTTTAACAAGATTCATATAATGGGGATCCAGAGGGATCTCTCCATTATTTTCCATGACCGCTTCAATCTCAAAAGAGGTGCTCTGAATATTAGACTCTTTATTTTCCAAGTCCTGAACATTAGACTCTTTATTTTCCTTACTATCTCCTCCTAATTTTTTTTTTCAAACCGATTTTAAAGAACTAGCTAGTTTCTCTTTCTCTGATGTGGCGTTTAAGGGACATTTTTTAGCCCAGTGCCCAGATTTCCTGCACTTGAAGCAGGCAAACGGGATGGTTTCAAACTCTATATTCTGCAACCAGGATCCAAGTTTAGACTGGATCTCAATCGAAGAAGGAAGGTCAGTTTCCTGGGAAACCCCCACACATATTCTCGCAAAAACCAATCTCATTCTAGCTGCTGTCATAGTATCAATAGAAAGGAGCTCACCAAAGGAGCTCGCAATACCATTCAAAATATCTTCATTCCAATACTCTAGAGGCAGGCCGGGTAGTCTAACCCAAACTGGGACATTCTCAAAAATGGAGTCCGAGAGGTCCAAGTTAGAGGACCACTTCTTTAGAGCCAGGGAAGATTTCCCTATTACCCAGGGACCCCCACTTCTAACAGCCAAGATGTCCTCTCTACAAGTAAATTCTAACGCAAAGAAACCCTTTGGAAGAGTAGCAACTGAAACTTTTCCATTCGTTCTCCATTTATTTTTAATGAACTCCCTGACCACTTCAATATTTGGTCTAGGGCCCATAAACTTCCCAACCAATGTTCTTTCCATTAGAGCGATATTATGATCAATTAGTGAATCTGGGATAGAAATTGCAAACTTACCTTTTTCTGAGGAAGAAATATTTTGCACTGGAGGGAAAGATGATTTTCCATTTGGTTTTACCCCTAACAAAGAGGTCTAGGGTTTACGATTGCCTCCAATGCCGCCCGTGGTCCCCACTGCATCATTAGCTTTCTCATTTTTTTTGCCGGCACAGGAAGCAGCAGGATTAACTGCCGGAATATCCTTTCCTCCAGGTTCCACCTAGATTTTGTTTCCGGAGTCCACATCATCCTGATCATCCTTACCTTGCTTCTTACTCGATTCCAGCTCCTGATTCGACTGCGATTTCTCTGATCTTGCTCCATTTCCATTCCCGTTGTTGATCAAATCATTTAGATTTTTATTTATTAATCAATTATATATTATAAGAGATTTATAAGTAATATTTTCACAATAGTAAACAATGCATTTACAATGGGAAATCATTAAAATATTGAATGGATGTTTTAGTTTACCAATATATTCACCAATAATATTAAAAATTCACCATTTATTAGGAACAATTTCATAACTACCATTATAACACCATCCTAAGCATAGGAACTTAGTTTCCATAAAAATAAAATTAAGTATTTTGAATCAGTGTTCAAATCACCCATGACTTATATGGATCTTTTTACAATCATTTAAGATTTTCTAATTTTTTACTCCACTATTTTGCATTCACCAACTATATACATTTAACTACAATAAAAAATTTGAATTAATCTTTACACAAATTGTTCTCTCGATCTATATTGAATTAATTATTGAATCTTACATCCTCTAAAATGATTTTTTAGACTCCATTGTTTGTTTTTGTCATGCTCAATCCTTGCATACTACCTCAAAAGCATAGATAGCTATAGCTATTAGCAAACTAGCAAAAAGAAAGTCATAGTTTATATTATAAGGTTCTTGTTAAAAAATAATTGTTTAGATCATTGTTATATATGATATTGATTAGTAAGGCATCTAGGATCCAATTATATTCTATAAGCCCTTTGTTTCAATGTTGATTTCATCTAATTAGTTTGAGAGTTACATAATACAAATGATATTGACAACTAGTATTGTTTAGTCTTTGGTGATGAGTCATGACCTCAAAATCAAAGATATATTTTTCAATTTCCACTTCATGAGAGATTTCAAGCTAGAGCCAATTTATTGAATGTAATAAATGGTAATAATCAAACATTTAAAGAAACATAATTTCATAATTCAACAATGTTTATGGTCAATCTAAACAATCTTCAATGTTAATTTTTCTAACATTTTTTAACCAACAAGGGAATACCTTATAGGAAGATTGTAAGGAGTAGCATGAAAATTTTGAACATGATATTACATAGGAGTCCTAACATAGGAAGAATAATAACATTAATCAACCCACCTCAATGAGTGATGATAAAATTATAGATCTTAGATGAAAGAGAAAAATAAAATATGGGCCATGAATGCATTCTATTATGAAATTTTTAGATTTATTGGTTGTCAAAGTACTTATTCATTGATCTAATGCATAATGAAAACAAAGATGAAACTACCATCAAATATAGTTACAATATTTATCATTAGAAATATCATAGGGAAATGATATTGTAACTCAAATTAACATTGTTTAAAAAGTGTGTAATTTTTATGGAAAAATAATAGATTAAAACAAAAACCCAATGATAAGATGGAATACAAAGGAAAAATTCCTTCATGTTAAGTCTTTCTTGGAATTTTATGAATATATTAAAAAATAGAAGGTTGTTAGATGTGGAGTTATAAATTTGAATCTTAATTTGAAAAAGTGATGTGGGAATCACAAATGAAAAGAATATTCAATTTAATTGTGCTATTTTTCATATTTTGACTAGAGAGTATCCTATAATAAAATACCTAGAATATAATAGTTTATTAAATTTTATAATGATTTTGAACTTTCCTAACAAAAATTGGTCAATAAATAGTGCATGGCAATGGGAAATTTGTTTTGCTAAGGTGTAAAAATAGAATGTAAAAGAAAAACTAAATTAACCAACTTTAATTGCATTATCTTTAAATGAAATTACAAGTGTAGATAATATCCCTTGGGAATGTATGCATGTGTATATTATAAATAATCTATTTGTCGACCTCATTGACACTATATTCATAAAATAAAGAAGAATGCAATATCACTTAATATATATGAACTAGTTAAGTAATGTTTAAAATAAATTAGAGGTATTGATGACTACAAAATTTCTAAATAGTAATGACATATAGAGTTTTAGTAATGCAATGTCATAAGAATGGTTTTTTATAAAGATATAAAATATCTTATTTACCATACATTATTTATGTTCACTACATGACTCGTGGAATGAAAATAGTATTTAAAATTATGGGAAAGTTTTTTATAGTATAAATAATTTAATATCTACTTTTCGAGATACGTTCATACTTTGTCAAAATTCAAAATGGTTTCTACAATTTAAATATTTTTCTAATGGAATAATATAAGAAATAATGTTCTTAAGGATGTTGATACTAGATGAATATCCTTTCATGGGATAGTAAAAGTGTTTTTTTAGAATAGATCATCCCTAATTAAAAAAATGCATGAATAATGCCTCATAGTATATAAGACCCTTGATCTCTTATTTAGGTTAAGTGACATAGAGACACTTCTAAATTTATTAGCATTCTTCCCATGCTGAAGGAAATGAGTGTTCTAATGAAAAAGTGCAAGAAATAACCATGTATATTTTAAAGCTACATCTAATGGTATGCATGACCCTTGATAATCTATAAACCTCCACCAAATTTTAATAAATATTAATGAAAATCAATAGATTTTGATTAGGATGGTTATATATTTAACATACCCTTAAATAAGTAATCTATGTAAAAAAAAGAATAATTACATCCATATAACAAACAATAAATTAAATTATAATAAATTTAAACGAGGGATTTTACTTCTCACTATGGTGAATAAGTACATTAAGGGCATAAGGTTATACAACTATTGTGATGTGGGAAAATGTATCTTGGGTCTAAATCACACCTCTTCCAATATCACAAGGGAGAAAACTAAAATTTAGCTCAAACACTCACTTGTATACTAACCTCAATGGAAGGACCAGAATGGTGGATTAGAGTTTTAGGAATTTTATGTGTGTGTGTTGATAATGAATAATTAATTGCTAATTGATTTGATTTGACAATGCAAATATGTACCTAGGTTAATTATGAAAATGTAATAAACTAAGATGATTTCTAGAAAATACAAAATAAAAAACTAGAAACATAGTTTAGAAGAGTGGAGTGCAAACACAAAGGACCTTGGCATATAAATATGAGCTTGAGATGGATACAAAGGGGCATTGGATACCCTAGACCTAAAAAGTGGATACATAGAATCAAATTTTCATTTCTTGTTTCTCTCTATTTGTAAGATATCCTCCTTTGGAGTCAATGTGAGAACTTCATTTTTCACTGATAAAACCTACTTTCCCTAATTTGTTGACCTATAGGGCTTGGATGCTTGAATAAAAATTAGGTCATCAATCCTCTCAAATTTCACTTTAGATCTAGAACCTACACATAAGAAAGAGGGGAAAGGGTTCTGTTGTATAGGTGCTTGCCTAAGACAAGCCCTATTTTGGTATTTCTACCTCCATGCTATGATGATGTAAAAGATAGCTTACCCTCAGTCAGGTAGAGGCTAAATGATAAATAATTGATAAATTGCCAATTCCTACAAATTACCACTCAAATCTGTATTCCTTGATGGACTAAAGTCATTGTAATCATCTCCTTCAAGGATAATTTGATTATTTATTTTAAGTCCTACAAATGTTAGTGAGATTCATAAAAAAAATATACATGAAACATAAATAAACTCACATGAAAACATGGTGTATTTCTAAACCTTAAATGTAGACCTCCAAAACACATGCCACTTGGACTACACACCCTTTTGACACCTATAAACACTCCCTCAAATCCCCATAACTAGATATTATTTTGTAGTGGAATGTAGACCATTCCAAATAGGTATTTTACATTGGCAACACTATCATTGGCAAACCTGATATACTATCAATCATAACTTTTGAACCGGGGAACATAGGGAAATGAAACTTTGGATTTGAGGTCCTCAAATATGTACCAATATTTCCTTAGAACCACAGATGAAAATACCTCAAGGTGAACCAATTTAGACCAAAAAATTGATGCTCTGTATATTGAAAACTATGTTATGGACTTAGACAAATATTTAGCATATTTGTTTTGCATCAAAGAAAAATATCTATATGTCTATAATGGATTACCATATCCATGCTCACTCATGCTTCACCAAGAAACTTTACTTCAATTTAGAAATCAAACTAGAATGTTGAGATCAATGACAACATTGTATAAGCTCATGTTCATGTTATTAGTAACCATATCAATGACAATCTCCTTGTAATAACCCATTCTAATTATTACTTAATTATATTATTGCAAATGATATTATAAATATTTAACTTTTAAAAGACATAAATAAGGAGTTATTTTCCATCATAGGTACACGTGTCTAATTAAAATGAGTCAAATATATTTATATTCAATTTCAATGTCAATGACAATATACAAGTTGACTTGGCTCATAGCTCCACAAAGTCAATACAATATACAATTTTTACATCAAGGCTACATCATAGACCAAGATAGTCTTGAAAAAATCCAAGGTTTCCTCTTGACACCCACTTCCACTGGTGGACGAGAACATGGTTGAAGCACTCTGTGGCCCAACCACGAAGCTTATGCTTCCCCAAAATTCTTCCAACTTGAAGAATACTTGACATTGCACAATTTTTTTTGCAAGAGAACAATCTATAAGGTGGAATCTAGTGTGTGCCCATACATCAACATGAATCTCTATCTATGGATTAGAAAAATGCAAGATCTATGCTAGTAATGATAGAGAGTCTTATCACAAAGTCCATACATACATAATGGGCTATTTTCTTGGTCGAGAATAAAAAATAAGTTGCATTAACAAATGATAGGTTTTGGATAAAGCAAAAACCTATACTCCCTGAACTCCATTTTGGCACTTGTTATGGAAGGTAACTTTCAACATTACAATCATTTCAAAGCAACTATCTACCCTCTAGAAACATCTACCTTGAGGTGCTCTATTCTATTTGGGTTTTTTTGTTCTACTCAATAAAGAGACTATTCTTTACACACATAACTATGGAAAAGTAATTCAGTCTACTTATTCCTTAATTTAAATAAAATTCAAAAAATGAATCAAATGGAACTAATAATTACATTATCCATTCATCTCATACACATGATACATGATTACATTCAACATAAATCAATATTCATTTAATAATAAATTTAATAAGTAAGAAAAAAAGGTATGTCACACATATGTGTATGTTTGTAGATGAAGGTCTCTATGCATATACATATATGTTACAAAATTGTTATATCATTTGTCAGAAAAGTAAAAAGTAAAAGAATTGAGATCAAGTCTATTTGAATAGTTTCCATATAATGTTATGCTATTTGTAACAAAATAAAGTTGTTTGTAGCTAAACAAATACTATTTACAAGAAAAAAAAAATTGTAGCTGAAAAAATACTATTTACAACAAATCAATTTTGTTTGCATCTAAACACATACTGTTTATAACAAAATGATGTTGTTTTAGAAGAATTTACAAGTTTATGTGCCATTAATTTTCATTAACAAATTCAAGCTATCCAATACTACATACAAATTAACAAAATCCCCATCATTTCAAGGTATTCAACATATAAATAATACTAATATCCTTTGTGCAATTAAAGTTTGGAACGACATGTTTGTCATTTAGAAACACAAATAAACATAATAGTTTTAAAAAAAAATCAATATTACTAGGGTTTTAGAAAAGCCACCGTTTCCTATCAATATCAAAAAGAAAAGAATAAATGATCAAGGTACTTGTCACTCCAAAGAACAACCTTCATATTGCAACATAGAAAATTGTCACCCCAAGGGTTTAGGACCTAGTGCAACAAAGTTTCTATGTTACATAGATAATTGAAAGTTTTAGTTTTACCTTAAACAATAACTTTTTCCAATTCCTGATCAATGATCTTTAATGGCATATATATATATATATATATCTTGACATATAAGGTTTTAACCTATGATTATTAACACATGGCTAGTCGATCTTCTGGATCGATTCAAAAAATACAAAGAATAGAATGATAAATTTGTTCCTTCCTTATTATAGGTGAATGTTTCCAACAGAATAAAAAATAACAATAGTTTATATCACTTAGAGATTCTAATAAATTCTATACACCCAAAGGTTGTGGCCTCCATCATTTGGCCTAGCCAAATGAGATATCAGATATTGTTAAAAAGTGTGATAACCGTAAGGATGGCAATATACAGTCATTTTCCTAAGGGAGAATGAACAACATATTTCATTTTAATTTTTCTTTCAAAAGATGCAATATATTGCTAATATGATTTAATCTGATAACCATTAAATGGCTTGGTAAACTTACATGCATTATAATGCAAAGAGAGGTGAAAAGGTATGACCATCTTGGCTCAACCAAGCTCAGCCAACACACTGATAGGATGAAAAGGAATGCATAAACTAGAAGCATACATGGTCGATCCATAAGGCCCTTTATCATAGACAAAATATGATCGATTTACATCAAATCGACTTGGCTCTAAGCCAATTAAATTTTCTACCCCACTATATTCATTTTTAATTAATTGGCCATAATTTGAATATAGGCCATGACCTTATGGGATCTTCTTATGATTTTCATTCGAATTCTATCAATATGATAGTAATAATTTTTTATTCCAAATTAATTTTCTTTAAGGAATATCAATATGCATATATATTTTTATATTTATATATATTTTCACACATATGTATGTTCATTGATATATATATATGTATTTTCATATTTATATTTTTACATGCACATATATATCAACATTTAAATATGAATGGACTTTTATTTTTATTTTGAACAATAAAGTTTAAATGAAATATCTTTTCTTATCCATTAAATAAGCATTTTTGAAATACATACATTCATTTATATGTCAATTCATATTATCGTTTTCTTTTAAATTCTCAAAACACAAGATCATGATAGACAATTAAATAAGAATTTCACATGTATTACATTTCACAAGTATATATTTTCAATCATTGGATCATTTCAAGTCAGATTAATATAATTCTCCTATATGAATTTCAAATGTAGTTATCATGTCATTTTTTGGTGTGTGCACCTATATTCCATCAAGCTTACCATTCGATCTGGCTAAACGATCCTACTTCAACCGTGTTCTCATAATTTAACCTATTTCCTTCATTTGGACACACTTGCACTTGCACAGTTCATTAGTAACATTCAATCATGATAAAGTTATTAGATAATTCAAAAAATCACATAGTCAATGATGGTCAACTTCTTTGAAACTTTTCAAAAATATCAAAATTTTCATTCAACACATTGAATTTCCTCAATAATTCAATTTATCACATTATAATTTAAATGCAATAAAAATTAGGTTATGGCATCCTTCCCCTCTTGGAAAGGACATCATCCTAGCATCTACTTAATCAAGATTCAAGCATATATTTCTATTTCAACATCATATCATACTATTCCAAGCCAAAACATTATAATATTCCAATTCAAAATTTTCAAACAAAATTATCAAGGTCTCTTTCTTAAGAAATAAAAAGTGGGAAGGAGTGTTGTATTTCTTCCTCATCCTTCCAAGTAGCATTGTCATCTAAATACTAGTCCCATTGGACCTTAAAATGAGAAATATCTCTGCTCTGCAACTTAACATTATGTCTATCCAGGATTCTAGTGGGCTCCACTAGCACCACTGTTGGATCATGTACCTACAAGGATTGCCAATCAAACACATGAGCTACATCAGGATGATATGGCTTAAGCAAAGAAATATGAAACACATTATGATGTCAAGCTAGAGCAGGTGGTAGACCAAGTCTATAAGAACCTAGGTTGATCACTTCCAAGACTTCAAATGGACCCACATATCTTGGGGCCAATTTGGAAGACTTTCCAAACGAAATGAAACTTTTATGATAGCTGAATCTTAAGAAAAATTTATCCCTAGCTGCAAATTGTCTAAGAGTTCTATTCTTGTCGAATAACTCATTTTTTGGTTTGTTGCCTCCAGTCTACTCTTAATGACCCTCATTTTTTCTTCCATCTCCTTAAGCATTTTAGGTCCTACTATGATCCTATCTTCCAATCTATCCCAACTAATTGGTGTTTGACACTTCTTCCCATAAAAGAGCTTCAAATGGTGTCATACCTAGAGATGTGTGATAAGAGTTAATGTAAGAAAACTCTACCAATGATAAATATTCTTCCCTCTTATACTATTTGTCAATGTAGTACATTCGAAGGAGGTATTCAACTACCTGATTCACCCTCTTTGTCTACCTATCAGTCTAAGGATGATAAACTGAGTTGAAATTTAACTTGGTTCACAATACGACATTTAGGGTCATCAAAAATATTGAAGTCATATGAGTGAATCAAAAATGATAATCGCAAGCACTCCATGCAAGAAAAAAATATCTTGGACAAATTTCTTGGCCAGGGTCAATGATCCATCCTTAAGGTTTCCTAGAATGAAGTGTGCAACCTTTGTCAACTTATCGATCACAACCAAGATAACCTCATGTTGATTCTTGATCAAAGGAAACCCATGTATGAATTCCATACTGATAACTTGCCATTTATACTAAGGTATGTCGTGAGGATACAATAGCTTCGCTAGATGTGCATTCCCAGCCTTGACTCGCTGGCACTCTAAGCATATGGCTACGTACTCCACTACATCCTTCTTGAGTTTAAGTAAAAAGTATAAATTTTTCAATTCTATTATCATCTTGGATACTCTGGGGTGTCTTGAATAAGGTGCATTATGAACTTCTTCTAAAACCAACTTCCTCAGCTCTCTAGAGTCTTGTATATACAAATTCTTCTCTAGTATCTCAAAATTCTATCTAATTCAATCTCATACCCATCTAACTGATGATCTAATGGATTTTTTTCTAGGGAACTCTTCACTCTTTTATAGTGCTCATCTCCTAGAAAATGTTGTATCACCTATTGGCTCAGATTAGACCTTTTCAATATCATGGCTTCCAGATTTCTTCATCTATTAAGAGAATCAACCACTCTATTATCTTTCCCTTTTATGTACTCAATTTCAAATTCATACTCAATAAGTAATTCCAACCACCTTCTCTATCACGTATTAAGGTTTGTTTGAGTAAATATGTATCTCGATCCCAAATGGTCTTTCTTGAGCTCAAATGGCTTCCCTAAGAGATAATGCATCTTGGTGCAAGAGCACCTTGCTCACTAGATGCCTTTAATTGGAAAACTTGTAAAAATTTGAACTTTCAAATGTAAAAACATTGTAAAGGTCATGAACTAGTCATACTGAATGTATTTAAGTCCTTAAAGAGGTCTTTAGGAGGCCTATTAAGAAAATTAGCAAAAATATTGCTAAAAGTGTAAAACTTGTAAAACTTGTAAAAGATGCAAAAAAGAGAAAATCAGAAGATGAAGGGTCATGAGGGAAAAAGAAAGGTTGTGGTCAGTGAAGGAAGTTGAAAAGGAAGTTAATTTTTTGGAAACGTCTATATAAGAAATGTCAGGGTATGCAAAAGCATAGAGATTTTATGCTTGAAGAGTTTCTATTAAATAAAGTTCCATGTTCTTGAAACTTTGTATTTTATTTCTATTAATTATCATTTTACTAGGTTTGTACAACAACAACTTTAAATATTCATTGTATTTGGTAGTACAGGGAATAATCCTTCATTCTAATCTATCTTGAAGGAGTTCTATTAAGTCTAGAATTTGTTTGAGCAACTTTTCTATTCCTTGGTCTATAAACCCTTATAACATGGGTTTGAGAGTCTCGATAGCCAATGATGACAACTCCACCAAATAGGGTAGTTTAGATTGGTCAAGTAGGTTAGATTTGTATGCTTTAAGTTGTGTGAGTGTTGAATAATGCAAGGGAGTAGAAGGATTCAAAGATAAAGATGCTACCCCATAGGAAAATCAAAATTTTCCTTCATGAAATGGTGGTTCAAAGTGAGGAACAGTTGGATATGCATTCAAAGAGGATGGTAAATGATTTAATTTTTATGTGTAGACCAAACATAATCTATTTGAAGCAATTTCAAGATGGTAGAAGTTTTGAAGTATGATTTTCTATGAAACGCTCATTCTATTAGCCATGGTGAACCTAAAATCAAGGGTTTTAATGTTAAGTGGTTTATTGGGCCTCTCAATCCATGAAAAATGGTGAATTTTGAGTTTTGTGACTTAACCTATGACTGTTTAAGGTTAATTAATGATTTGGAGTTGTTTTTTAGTTGGTTGCTTCACAAAAGTGACCTAATTTTGTGTATTTCCAATGATATAGTCATGTTTTCAAACATTCTTTTCAAAACAAGTGCTATTGCTTTTAAATTATATTAAATTTGAGCAAAATGGGTCCTTGGAATAGTGAATGGCTTATGAATTTTTTATAACAGTTGCTTGAATACCACACATACCCATCATATCACCACTTTTTGGCCCATCATGATCCTACACATACCCAGTTTGACGAATTTGGTTTGTTGAGTTGGTTGTAGGTGCTTGGTCCATCTAGCTGTAGAGAGAAAGGTTTTTGAGAAGTTGTGTGTTAGAAAACAAGCTAAGTTCTATGGTCAGCATCCTCCAATGGAGATTAAGCTGGGTAGAAGGTGTAAGGCAAAGAGAGTGAGGCATCTTCCAATATCTATTGTTGGGTAAGATAGATGGTTTGCTAAGTTGGTGAGTTGTGTGGTGGGGTAGTAAAGAAGATGGATACCTAACTAAGAAGCACTTGAGGTTGCAGCCTGAAGAGTACTCCACTGATGGGAGTAGATGAGAAGGTGAAAAGATGAAGAAAATTTGGTCAGAGAAGGTCAAGGATGAATTGTCAAAAGAGAGGGAAAATTTCTTGGAAGAAAGCAAAGTGGAAGGAGAGTCTTGTGTCCTTTGGAAGAGAAAGATTTAGTGGAAAGATGAGAGTGGTGAAAGGGAAGTCTCGTGTCCTTTTGAAAGAGAAGATGATTGAGAACCTGATGAGTAGAGAAAGAGAAAGTGTTGGAAAAATACAAAGATGAAGACATAGTTGAAGGCACAGATGAGAGAAAGACAAGCATGAGATTTAAGAGAATAGAAGAAAAAGCAGTCCAAGGAAGATTTGAAGTTGTTTTGTAGGTACAAGAAAAGTTGATACAATATGTTTCCAAGGAACTTGGAAAGTTTTTGTTGGTCGGTTGTATGGTGCAGGAGCACCTTGCTCACTAGATTCCTTTAATTGGAAAACCTATAAAAAATTGAACTTTCAAATGTGAAAACATTGTAAAGGTCATGAACTAGTCATATTGAATGTATTTTAGTCATTAAAGAGGTCTTTAGGAGGTCTATTAAGCAAATTGGAAAAAATATTGCTAAAAGTTCAAAAGTTGTAAAACTTGTAAAAGATGCAAAAAAGAAAAAAATAGAAGATGAAGGGTCATGAGGGAAAAAGAAAGGTTGTGGTTGGTGAATGAAATTAAAAAGGTAGTTCATTTTTGGGAAACATTTATATAAGCAATGTTGGGGTGAGCAAAAGCATAGATTGTATTCTTGAAAAGTTTCTATTAAATAAATTTCCTTGTTTTTGAAATTATGTATTTTCTTTCTATTAATTATTAGTTTACTAGGATTCTATAGCAGCATCAACTTTAAATCTTCATTTTATTTGGTATTACAAGAAATAATCCTTCATTCTAATCTATCTTGAAGGATTTCTATTAAGTCTAGCATTTGTTTGAGCAACTTTTCTATTCCTCGATTTGTAAAACCTTATAACAGGGGTTTGAGAGTCCAGATAGCCAATGATGACTACTCCACTCAATAGGGTAGTGTAGATCAATGGAGTAGGTTATATTTGTATGCTTTTAAGTTGTGTGAGTGTTGAATAATGCGGGGGAGGACAAGGATTCAAAGATAAAGATGTTGCCCCATTGGAAAATCAGAAATTTCCTTCATGAAATGGTGGTTCAAAGTGAGGAACGGTTGGATATGCATTCAAAGAGGATGGTAAATGGTTTAATGTGTATGTGCAGACCAAACACAATCTATTTGAAGCAATTTCAAGATGGCAGAAGGTTTGGAGTATGATTTTCTAAGAAACCCTCACTCTATTAGCCATGGTGAACCTAAAATCAAGGGTTTTAATGTTTAGTGGTTTATTGGATTCTTATTCCATAAAAATTGGTGAATTTTGAGTTTTGTGACTAACCTAGACTATTTAAGGTTAATTAATTATTTGGAGTTGTTTTGTTGTTGAGTTGTGTGATGATTTGTGGTCCTTTTGCCTCATTGAAGCAAATTGAAATAAAGAGTAATATGGTGCATGTTTTAGTGTTTTGGTTTAGAGTTTACTAAGAAGATAGTGATTTTTTTCTATCAAGATTGATGATGATAAAGTTTTTTTGAAGTCTGATAATGATATGGAATACTGAAGAAGTGATTTGGCTTATTAGTGCCTTGTAATCTTCAAGTGAAATTGATGTGATTTTGAGGAAATGATAAAGGAATTTTGGTGATTGTTTAATTTGATCTTCTCCATTTGAGTTTGGGTCAGAAGTACCCTTGATGAGTTGTGGTTTCAGTAGATGCTCTTGCATCACATCCACATCTACAACACATGAACTATTATAGCCAACTGTAAATCATGCGGTGTGTAGTTCACCTCATGTTGTTTAAGCTTCCTTGATTCATACACTACCACTTGTCCATATTGCATTAGTACTACTCCCAATACCTCACCAGAAGCATCCATGATTATATTAAATATTCCATTAGGATTGGGGATGATCAGTACTAGTGATGTTGTGAGCTTGTCCTTTAGGAGTTGGAATGCCTGATCACACTTCTTGGTCTATTCAAACCACATTCCCTTTCTTTGGAGTAATGTGATTGGAGATGAAATCTAGAAGAAACCTTGCAAAAAAATTCTATAGTATCCTATGAGGCCCATGAAGCTATGAAATTCTGACACGTTTTTAGGCACTAACCATTCCACGATCACCTTGATATTTTTGGGGTCTACAGAGACTTCCTCCACTGAAATAATATGGCCTAGATAGTGCACCTTATCTTGATAAAACAAGCATTTGGATAGCTTCCTAAAGAGTTTCTCTTCTTAGTCACTATAAAACTATCCTTGAAAGTTCCTATCATGCTCTTCAATAGAATTAGAGTAAACTAGGATGTCATCAATGAAAATCAGAACAAAGTCATCCAAACAATCTCTAAACACACTATTCATGAGGTTCAGGAAACCTACGGTGCATTGGTAACACCAAAAGGTACCACAATGAACTTGTAATGTCCATATCGAGTTTGAAAAGTAGTCTATGAAATATCTTCTTCCTTTATTCTCAACTGATGGTATCCTAATTTGAGATCGATTTTGGAAAACACTATCACTCCCTTCATCTAGTCGAACAACTAATCGATCCTTGGAAGTGGATATTGATTCTTGATGGTGTATGTTCAACATCTAATAGTCTATACACATATGCAGGTTACATCCTTCTTTTCACAAAGATAATAGAATTGCTTGCTCCCCAAGAGGAGGCACATTAGGTCTTATGAGCCTTTGTTCAACAATTCCATTAACTAGGCCTTCAACTCATAGAGTTACGATTGGTGGTCATCTCATAAGGTGTTTTGGATTGAGACTCAGCTCACGGGGTCAATAGAAAATTCAAATTTGTTTAGAGGTAACTTTGTGAGTTCATCCCGAGGGGAATACATCTCGAAATCCTTTATAATAGGGGTCATCTAGATACACTTCCTTGTTGTCGGGATTACTAGTATGCACAACATAAATAGCACATCCCCTTTCAACAAGCCTTTTTGAGTTGCATAGCATAAAATACTGTCTAGCTCTAAGGGTCTTTGCATCCCGCCGTCTGAATGGAGTTCCCATAATTTCATCTATAAGTTAACTACCTTATCCTCATAGTTCACTATAGCCTTATGCTCGGTTAACCAATTTATTCTTAGAATTATTTCATATGATCCTAAAGGTGCCACATATAGGTTGAACCAAGTTTGGAAGGTCAAAATCTCTAACTTGTTGCAAAAGTGATAGGAATCTACCTTCTACTCTGCTTGGTTTCCATATTGGACTATCCATGAGTTTTCCATGTTTCCAGGTCTAATAGGTATCTTGAATATTACTCTAGTATCTATGAAAAATTTAGTAGCTCCAGTATCAATTAAAATAGAAATAGTTCGACCATACAACTTACTCTCCAGCTAAATTGGTGAAGCCTGATACTCTGCATGCTTTTTGTCTATTACAACATGGATTTGATGATTCTAGGACTACTAATAGTTTCCTTCCCTTCATGAATTTTACCGCTACAGAAAATTTGAGGCATAATGATCACCTCCACAAGTATAGCACCCATCACAAGGCCCTTTACAACCTCCTGGCTTGTCCTCTCTAAAGCCCTTCTACTTTTGGTCATATTTTCCTTTTTTTTTGTTTTCCTTCTTTCTCTTTCCACCATTACCATCTTTTCCTTTCTCCTACAACTAACTTCCCCTCTTGAGATTACAGATTTGATGGTTCTAGTCTCCTTAATGAAATTTCTTGTTACCAAACCATGACTTAGGTTTTGCATTATTACAATAATTGGATAACTATTATAGTTTCCGCTCTTGTTTGGTGGCCTTCAAGAAAAATTTGTTCATGGCAAGAGGATCATGCATGTCCACTTTTGCTCCAATATAGGGTCTAAGACCCAATATGAACTTCCATATATAGAAACATTCATCTCCTTGATATCGGGACACATACTTCAATAAGTTGGTGAACTTTTTCCAAAATCGGGTCACAGTCATGCTCCCCTAAATTAGGTTTTGGAATTTTTTCACCTTTTTTTCAAAAAAGAGCTACAATAACAAACTCTTCCTAAAATATTGGAGGAAGAGTTCCCAAGTAATATCATTAGGCTGAAGATTTCTTTCTAAATTTTCATTTTCCCACCAAGTAGCTACTTCACCTAAAAGCTAATGTGTAGCACATACTGCTTTAGTCTAGTCGAATAGGTCACAGAGTCCAAAGTATTTCTCCATCTCAATGATCCATGCCTCAAATCATGCTTTGATATCCTTACCATCAAACCTAGGTAGTGCTACTCTCTTGAGATCTATTCCAAGTTCTTCCTCAATTCAACCTCGTGGGCCTTCTCTTGGGCCACCATCCCCCTAATTGACTTCTACATTCCTTTGAATCCAATCCCCTTGCACCACTCAAAGGTCATGTTCTATGTGGTCCATACAAGCCTCTTTCCTATTCAAAAGCTCTAGAATCTATTCTAGCTTCTTGTTTGGTCCATTGTCTGCCCCACTACCACATATCTCTTTCCTAGTGGGCACCATGCTAACTCACACTCGACCTGCATCACATTTCATGTCTATTGTAACTTAACACTGGGTTCTATGAATAAATATTCTTATTCCTACATAAAATTACATACACATGCATATATTCCTTATTCATGGAAGACATACACATTCATGCGCAATAAAAATATTTTGGATTTCTTCATTTGAACACACCAAAAATAACTTCTTGCTTTATTTAGATTAAGGGTGGGTCAATAGACCCTTATTTACAAAAGATTCTAGTTACATTAATCACTTTTCTAATTCTTAGAGAAATTTCACTCCTCTAGGTGATCATTAGAATTTACATCAATTTTATCAGAAGAGGAGGGTTGAGCATGCAGGATCTCCTTTTCCTCCTTAGTTAATAAGGGTGTGTTTGGTCCACACCTTAGAGGCCAATCTAGTGCAGTATCACCTTAACTCTAGTAGGTGCAAGTTATCATTTTGGCTTGGTTGATGGTTTTTCATGTAATAAGGTATTGAAGACCATTTCTTATGTTTGTAAGATATTTTGAGTCATTTTGGAGTCAATTTGGTAAATAGTGTAAAAGTTGCAAAAAGTTGAAAACGTTATCAAAGCAACTTTGGCATTTTTGCATTTTTGGGAAGTTGAATGGTTGGGGTTTTGTTTTTAATGGTAAAGAGGTTGGTTATGTGACATAATGTCTTCAAAAAAATTGGTGAATGTTGGGAAAAGGTTTTGAGGTTGTATTTTTGAATTTTGAATAAGGAAATGCTTTGTTTTCTATGTTTTGGAAGCTTAATTTGCTGCTACGTAGACCTGTACAATTTTGTATGGCCTAGGAGTGATTAAAAAGTGGTTGGAATTAATAAAGAATTGGATCTTTATTCTTTTACAATTGGTTTCTTCCGAATTCATTATGTTTGAAGAAAGTTAGAGTAGATTTACTTAAAGTTGTTTGAAACCCTAACTAGGGTGTGTTTTGACTAAAAGTAATGAATTTCTTCCCATTCCACTGGTGAACAAACCTAAAACTTGGTGGAATGGGTGTAGATTTTTTTTTTTTTTTGGTTCTTAATTTTGTAGGAGTAGGGCATGGAGGTTGGTGCAAATTTGGTGATGCACTAACCTAATTAACCTCATGTATTCGGCATAGAAATTGCATAGGACTTAGGGTTTGAAGAACTCTAAGAAAGTTGTTGAATTTTCTATGAAAGGCTTTGGGAGACACCATAAGGAATTTTTGAGCCATTGGCATGAATATTGGAAGCTTATAGTTTGAAGACCTTGTTGTGACCTACTAGGAAAAGCCTAATTAGGCCTAATTTAAAGCCTGGCATTCAATATTTGGTCTTTGTGTTCCAAAACATGCCCACCTAAAAATTGGATATGTTGTCAATGGGCATAAAGGGTATTTGTAACTGTAATAATTTTTTTGGTATGAGGTATGCCTTGGAAATTGTGTTGGAAAAACTATTTATGGAGTGCTACTAGGAGTTAGTAGACCAAAGAAGAGAAACCCACCAATAAGTGCTAGAAACCTTGAAGAACTGGTTAAGAGATTAGAGTCATATTTATTCATGCGGTGAATTTTAGACTCAAATACCATCACATTGGATTATTGGTGGGATAATGAGAAAAATAAAAGGAGGAAGAAAGGCAAGTCAAAAATTGTCTCTTGGGATAGAATGGTGGCCAAACTTAAGGGCAAGTTCTTATCGGGTGATCATCCAATTCAACTATACAAGAAACTTCAAAATATTAAACAAAGAGATATGGATGTTAAAGCCTATACTGAGGAGCTTTATAACTTGAGTATCAGAGTTGGTCACATGGAGGATGATGTGGAGAAGGTGGCTAGATATCTCAATGGGTTAAGGTTTAACCTTCAAGACATGAGTTAAGTTTGAAAAACCCAAGAACGGTAAAGGAATGCTACCAATTGGTAATTATGGCTAAAGACAAACTAAAGAGAAGGCAAGACAAGCAAAAAAGGGGTAGAGGAAAAAATTCTGGAGGAAGAGGGTCATTTTCTGATCCAAGGTAGTCATATGAGAGCTAAGAAGATACAAGTAAATTCAAAAGAACAAGTTGTAGACATAAGAGGTGTATTTAGAGGTAGATCATGCTTCAGAGGTAGATTTGGAGGTCAAGGAAGAGGAACTAGTGGATTCATAGGAAGATGTTACCAATGCAATAAGTTTGGACATCAAGCATGGAAATGTAATGAGAAGATACCTACTACTCCATTTGGAGGAGAAAGGAGAACTCAGATTGTTCAAGGAGAGTATTGTGAAAGTGTGAGCTCTCCATCACAACATGTTGAGCCAGAAGTTGGTGAATCACTCATGGTAAGGAAAACCCTCATCAAGGTAACAGTAGAGAAGGAG
>VDFB02210821.1:0-23042 GCA_007258455.2 Sequoia sempervirens | reverse complement strand
AATCACCATAAGAGAACAAACGAGGAAAAAATTCTTGTGACTATAATTATGTGATCCATAACTCTATTGGTCATGTGGCACAGTTGTGCTATAACAAATATAGGATGCATTCATGTGACCCAAGTTTAATGTGGCTATGTTGTGATAGAAATGGAGGCACTCATATAATGTAGTTAATTCAGGTTGTATAATGTAGGTGCCAATCATCATTGGGTGCATTCAGGTTGTCTCAAGTTTAACAAGTTACGATGTAATTATAGCATGATCCAAGAGTGATTACCTCTTGCTGCAATAAAGAGTCTATAACTCTGGTTGATATGCAGAGTGGTTGTGTTATATCAATTATGTAGTGCATTCAAGCACAACCCATCTTTAATTGGCTATTTTTAGAGAGTGATCAAGATTTTATAAACCTTATGAATGTTACTTAAAAGTGTATAGATTAAACTACAAACCAAGTTTGTTACATACTTGAATGCAATCTTGGGTTACTACAAACTATAATAATGTGATTTGCTAATAACCATTATGGAAAGTATTAAAGAAAGACCCATGCTATATAAGATACATTTCCCTAATTAGGTTTACATACCTTAATGATCAAACACAAGCTTCCCACACACTCTAGGGATACAATCCAAGATCATACCACAACTTTGTCAAGCAACCAATTTTTTTACCCAAGATTTACATATTGTTTTTTAATACCAATGTATGCTGGTAAGAGCATGATTAGGGTACAAACCCTAGGCCTCCCTGTAGAGAAACATAAACAATAACTATAGCGGATTAGTGAAGTTGCAATACTAGAAAGATTGAGACAATGTAGGTAATAACAAAATCTTGCAATCTAAAGATTGTAGTCAATAACAAGCACACTATGTAGCTTACTGATATTTGTAAATGAAATCTATGGTAAGAAGAATGACAGTCACTTGAGATGTGACAGTCAAAAATAGGCTAAGCAGTGACAAGATAATAAAACTCAAACCTTGCATAGTAAAGTGGAGATTTTAACAGTGAGTTTCCTTACCCCCTTGCTGACCTTAAGGGTTTTTCAAATGCTTTTGGTAGTGTTAGACAAGGAAAATGCAATCAGGGAATGATTATCCAAATGAAGTAATTGTGGTAATCATAGGTTCAATGTTTCTTCTTAGCCATTAATGTATAATGGAGGTAGTGGATTGCATGTTTGAGTAGTGTTTTGATACTCATCAAAGATGGAAGAATAGTGAATAATATCTTGTGGACTGTGAAGTAGTGTCAATAAGGTTGAAGGATTTTAAGATCTACAATACCATGAAATAATGAGTCTCCTGTAGTAAGTAGGCAGTCTATAGGGCATAGTTTGATTTTATAGAAGGATGCTCATGAAAAGAATCTTCAAGTGATAGTGAGTGAGCTGTTTGAGATTACAGCTGAGGGTGCAATACCTAGTTTTAAAGGAAGTTAGCAAAGTAGTAAATGTGCAAGAAAATTGAATCATACACAACAAATAATTCACAATGTTATCTTGCATAATTCCTTGAGTTTGAAGCCAAAAAATCCCCATTGTATCTTTAATGAAAGTGGTGACCTTAATAGTCAATCACTGGCAACCATGATTTTAAACATGCTATTGTGCTTATGGAGGCAACATTTTAAGCAAGGCAGTGAGTGGTGGTTTGGAACAATGGCAGGTATGAAGGACTTGCTTTATATGCATACTATGCATTCTAGCTTAAGACAATGTTCTTAGAAGAGATTGAAGGTGGATTATGGAACTCAAGGGTTACCATGAAAAGGATTAAAGCAAAGACTGAGATCTATTTAAAAGCCATGGTCATGAAGATATTAAAGATGTCACATGAAAAACCCTAGTAGTTAGAGTAATGAATACAGTGCCAAAGAGGATAGTGTGCTGGGGCAGATTTAGGAGATCTCCACATTATCTAATTACAGGGAAATACATCATTTATTTATTTTTTTAATTAAAAGAAATCATTATAAACCCTATATAGGATACATTGATACTTCAAAAGCCTCTGAAAGAATTTGAGATTATGCAAATATATGTTAAGTAAATACCTAGATTACAAATAGTAGTGGGAACAATGTAAGATTTGTTGAGTAGAGTAGGAATGAGATAAGCAACAATGAATCCTATGCCTCATTTCACGCACATCTCCTCACCGTTCTCTATCATTCTTTACAGAAACACTTCTCCATTTTGGCGGTCTATGCTTGAAAATAATGTTTTGACGAAGGTTTTAGAGTATGTTTATTAAAATGAAAACTCCACTCTGGTGGGCTATGCCTGAAAATAAGATTTTGACAAAAGTTTTAGGGTATGTTTATTAAAGTTTTAGAGCATTTTGGTGGGCTATATTCTTGATTCCGTAAATGATTTATTCAAATAGATTGTGACTAAATAAATGACTAACTATTTAGTCATTTTTATTTGTGTGACTAAATAATTTTTAATCAACGACCAAACTAGTAATTTATTTACCATTTATAGCCGAAAGCAGTAAAACTGCTTTAATTTAGTCATTTTTAGTTGTTGCACTAAAATTTTAGCCACCTAGCCACATTTATTTTCCAAATTCTACCTCCCACCTTTGAGTGGCCCCCAAAGGATAAGCTCTCACATAAGAAGTGACACATTGCATCTTTAACTAAAAGGATAAATTTGGATTGACATTAGTAATGATGATTATGACTTGTTGCTCCTTAGGAATGGGTCACTTGCTCTTACTAGCTCGCTACCTCCATCATTGTAGGAAGTTTGCAATCAAGTTCAATATTTTAATTTTAGGATTTTTAACGGTTGGAAATCATAGTAAAAACAGAATTTAATAAGTTTTGGAATTAGCATTTTAAAGTGTTTTGGGGGTCATTAACTTCAAAACTTATCTTCTCTTTTGCAGGGGTGGTTGCATGCCAAATTTTTTTGGTGTAAAATATCAGAATTATTAGATTATGTTACCTTTCTATGAATAAAAATTATTCGAGTGTGAGTTTGATATTTTTTGAAGATCTAAATAGTCAAGCTTGGTAAAGAAAAATCATGTCAGATAATATTAGTCCAGAACAAAATGAAGAGACAATTGATAGATTGTGGGCTAGATTGAAAAGAAAGGGTGATGGGAAATGTTATTGTCCTTGCAATAATTGCAAGGGCTTAAAGATGAGAATACTTTTAATCACAACAGCTGAGAAATATTGTAGACAACATGGTCGCGTTGAAGGGGGGCATGATTATTGTCTATTAGTAAGTTTTTCATTATATGTGTTTATATTGATTGAATTCTGTAAAGTTTATATTGTTTTAACATTATATATATATATATAATCACTTTGATCATGATCATGGTTTATTTGTGTCTATCATTATTATAAAGGTGGGGTGCCCTAGGGCACATGATATGGATTATCACGGCCCAGAGAATGTGGTTTTGCAAGCGGACGAACATGGAGCTATGAATATCGAAGATGAAGTTAATGATCCTATGGAAGAAGATGATCATGCACCAAAAAACATAGTTGAAGATGATAGTATAGATACATTGATCCATGACACAATTAGTGGCAGAGCTGATCATGATGATCGAGATGACTTTGATGATGTTCATGATTTACCTGTACTTGAGAAGGCATACGAGCCCCTTTATGAAGGCTCCCAAACAACTCTTCTCTCTATTGTATTATTTTTGTTGAACTTGAAGGTTATGAATGGTTTATCAAACATAGCAATCTCATGGATGTTAAGGTATGTCATATATGCCATCTTTTTTCATCTATTTTAATTATTGTTAGTTCATCACTAGTAAAAAGGATGGAATATGTAACATTAATATTCTTTATAATAACAAATTATTTTTTGTTGTAGAATGATTGGTGAATTTTTGTTACCACCATCAAATATTTTACCTCACTCATACCGAGATTTATCTGGCATTATGAAAGATATCATAATGGAGTATCAAGAAATAGATGCATGTCCCAATGATCATATTACATATCATAAACAACATGAATTTGCAACAAAATGCCTAGAATGTCATATTAGTAGATATCGAACAGATCAACTAAGAAAAAAGGTGTCTCGCAAGGTTCTTTATTATATTCTCATTATTCTATGTATGCAACGATTATTTAGGTGTGAAAGCTTAACACAATTTATGGATTACCATGCATGGAATAGAAGTGGAGATGACATTCTTCGAATACTTGTGGATGGTTCTGAATTTAGGGACATGGAGGAAAAATGGCCACACTTTAAAGAACCTCGTAATCTCAGGCTTTCATTGGCAGCGGACGGTGTCAATCCATTTGGAGAGTTGAGATCTATTTACTCGATGTGGCCTATTTTTGTTATCAACAATAACATTCCTCCATGGATGTCAATAAAGAGGGAGCACATAATGTTGTCAATGATTGTTCTAGGTATTTGTTTACATCAATTTTCTTTAACGTAGTAGCATCTCATTTGTCTTATTTGTTGCATAATGACTTATATTTTTTCATTCAATAGTCATGTACATTAATTTATATATATTGCAGTAAAATGGTTATAATAATTATGTAATGCTTATGTTCATTCAACTAGGTAAGTACCAGGTGAAAGATATGAATGTATATATCGCGCCTCTTATCGACGAGTTACTAAAGTTCTGGAATGGCGTCACTATGTATGACGTCTCCAGACTAATAGGACAAAGACATTTTCTATTCCATGCAATGCTTGTATGGACAATTCATGATGCCCCAGGGCTAACATATTTTTGTGGTATGTTATAACTTTGACTGCACTTTAACAATATTTAATTTTATGAAGTAGATATCATGCATGTTTTTAAAATAATGTATTTATTATATATAAATATAAAAATTGACATATTTAATCCAATTATATGATCTTGTAGGCCTTCAAACAAGGAAATTTTACATGTCCAATTTGTGGTCCAAAGATGAAATCTCATCGTTCAACAAGTTTAGGAAAGCAGGTGTTTAATGAGTATAGACACTTTCTCCATAAAAATCATAAGTATCGAACTATTGAAAAACATTTTTTCAATGGGAAAGAAGAGACTACATCAAAACCATGAAGAATCACACCTCGCCTATGGAAGTTGGAATATAATAGAATTAATCATCAAGGTTATACATCGGATCAAATTGTTTATCTATCATATATGATATGTTTTGAATTTATATTTTTATATTGTGTTGCATTTACTCATGCTGTAATTGACAATGATTGTCGTTGTTAATTTGTTGAACTTATATGCTTCATGAAGGTCGTCAAGGCATTAATGGTCAACTTCCACAGGGACTGAAAAGTTATCCCAGACAATTTAGTAGGTTGCCCTACTATGAGCAGCTACAAATTGTGCATTTATTTGATACAATGCATATCAGAAAGAATATAACAGAAATGTTATGAAAAATATTGGATGGAAGGCATGATAAAGAAAAAATTGTCAAAATTTGTAGTGACATTCAAGAAGCCAATCATGCAATGAAAAATGTCATTCAATTAAATAGCGATGGAGACCAAATTAATATAAGCACCCTTCCTTGGTTATTAATGGAGCAAAGAAAGCAAATGCTATAAAAAGAAGTCATAATGGAAGTGCCCTGATTTCCCAATGATTTTGTTGCTAACATAAACACACATAATAACAGAGAAAGGTAAATTTGGGTCGTGGATGAAAAACGCATTGATTGGCATACCTTCATTAAGGTACTATTTTGCATATTATATACACTTGTATAATGCATGTAATTTTCTCAGCTGCATTATGTTTACTACTTTGAAAATAATGAAAAGATCATTTTATAATTGTTGCAAGACGCTCTACTTCTATTTCCTAGACAACTTTGACAACAATGTCAAGAAAAGTTAAGACATGATCTTGGAAAATACATGAGGTAAGTAGCTTATATTTTGTTCAATTCATTGTACACATCTTGTAATTTCCATTTGTTTTACTTGTTATGTAATATATTGTATATTTTTGTTAAATTTCATTAATATATTTGCACCTTGAATCACTTGTAGATGGCTATCATCTAAAGAAATCCATAAAGGAGATATAAATTATTAGAAGAGAAAAATTCCTCATCTAATGTGTGAAATGCAAAAGTTTCTACCTTTGAAATTTTTCAATGCACAAGAACACTACCTAATACACCAAGTTGAGGAGATTGAATTGTGTGGACCTGTACACACAAGGTCAATGTGGATGGTTGAGAGGCACTTGAAATTTTTGAAGGCTTTGGTTAGACAAAGAGCACATCCTGAGGGTTCTATGGTGGAGGGATATATGGTATAACAGACCATAGTGTACATTAGTGAATGTCTTCCTAAGCTTGCAGCAAAGATCCATGTAGATCGCATTTGGGATCCCAACTCCATTAACAAATTCGAAGGGGAGTACCTGATGGGGAAAGGTAGATTGAGGAAAATGAGAGGTAATTATAAGATGGTCATGGAGATTAAATGGAATACATTTTACATATGGTTTTTATTTATATTGCACTTATTTAATTGTTAATCTTCAATATACATCAAATATAAATTAAGGTCATATAATCGTGGTATTTAACTAATTATATGTTTTGTGAATTTTATTTTTTATACGCTTATCGAGAGGATGCACTAAATTTCCAGCGTCACAAACAACTTTGATTGATGACGGTATGGATTGAACGATGTCAACAACTGGGTCACACATTAACATGGGAAGGTGTGGCTTCATTGGTTAAAGAAGTTCATCGTAATGGAGATTTCAATGTTACACAAAGGGAAATTGATTTAGCATATGGTTTAAGAGATAAGCAGGTACGTATAAATATATTAATCACCCATATCATTTAATTATTTTAAATTATATTGATGTATATATATGTTGATATTTTTTCTTGCATACATTCAGCCAAGAATAAATATGTTTATCAACCACGATATTGCAATAATTTCTTTACATGTTTGACATATTAGGTGAAAAACACCAATAAGGCTATGTGGTGCAATGGTCATAAATTTTGAATCAAAATGTTGATGACATGAAGAAAACTTGTGATTCCGTATAACTGCAGTCCTTCAGGTGACTAATATTTCATCTAGAAGCGACATACATCCAGAAGTCTCAGAAAATTGATACTATGGGATTTTGGATGATATACTTGAGTGTGACTTTAAGTCCTCCAGATTAATTATGTTCATCGTCATATGGTACAGGCTACGATTGAATGAAAATGATCCCGAGAGTACTGTTATTGAAAATGATAATGGATTTACCATGGTTAATACAAGGTCAATCGAGCGAGCTGGAAATGAGCCCTATGTTCTTCCAAGCCAATGTGAGCAGGTATTTTACTCAGAGGTTCCAGGTAAACTGGGTTGGTCATTTGTTGTTAAACATGATCCAAGAGGAAGGCCGGTAAAGTATAATGTGGTGGAAGAAGAAGATACTCAAGAACTAGAAGATTATGTAGATGATGATTAGGATCAACAATTAGTTGATGATGTCCTTAACAAAGATGTCGAAGAGGAGGAACTAGATCATGATGATGTAGGAGTTAATGTTCATGAAGATGATATCCGTGTGGATGATGACATTATCGAAACTAATATCGATGAAGATGATGATGATATAACCAATCCTTACAATGTCGAATCTGCATCAGATGATACAAACAAAGAGTTGGATGAAGAAGAAGATCAATGACATTGAAATGTATGAGTTATGTGATTATATTATCTATTTGATATTAATTTCTTGATAGAATTATATTTGACTTAAGTGGCTACATAATTAATTCATGATGTTTTTAATTTTTATGCCATTACATAATTAATTTAATGATGTACTTTTTAATGTTTGAAAGGTCAAAAAATTAAAATATTTTAATAGTGATGTTAACAACCTAGAAATTAGTGTGTTTTATGTTTCATGTGATCATAAAAGATTAAAAAGTCAGTTGTAGAGGTGGTTGTTCAGTGGTTGACATGTAAAGGCCTTTAAAAAGTAGAAAGTAATCATTGTAATGGTTGTTGATGGTTAAGGATTAAAAATACAAGCTCTTGACATTCAAAAGTCCATGCTTTTTATCACACTTTTGTATTTTTCCATTATGCCACTACATCACATACCATATTTGATGTGAAATCAATTCCAGTCATGAATATATGTGTTAGCTTTGATTTGAATATGATTTGAGGGCTTAAGGCATTGATTTGAGTTACAAAGCTTAATTTCTTTGCATACAGCCCAGTTACCCTATTTTTGAGGGTTTTGTAGTCCAAACATGACATAAAGGGGCTCTTACACTTTTTTTGATTACTATAGCTTGTGTAAGAGGCCCCATGGATACTATTGTAATTTTAGGATGCACGAATAGGGTGTAGGATGAGAAATAAAGAAGGTATAGCTGTTGTCCCTCAAGAGCTTTGTGAAGAAAAGCATGAAATGAGAGGTACTTTCCAGTCCGACTTCCTTCAGGTGATTGATGTTAAAACAATTTTAGAATATCGTACTGTGTTTTAATTGGCTAGTGATGCAATTTCTAGCCCCGGCTTGTTTTCTCCCTTTCATTTTCTATAAGAAGGATCACGGGCACGAAGGCACTTTATATTTTGGTCGAGTCTAGATGAAGTTGCAGAGAAAATTGTAAAGTCTGATGGTTTTAGGGAAAATGCAATTTAGGTTTTGAGTCATTTTGTAGTAGGTTTTGAATTACGGGATTTTATGTTTTATGACAAAGTAATCGGCATTTGAATTGAAATGATTCATTCAAACTCATGCCTCCATTGTACATGCATATCCTGAATTTGAATAAGATAATCAAGGGTTGTCTCTCGCTCATCCTTACCTGCTGTGGTGTGTACATGAATTTCGTTTTGGCTTTAATTCAAGGAATTAATTAAAATGCTTGAATGGGATTGTGTGGATATGTCTCTAAATAAGGATTTGATAAGTAGTATTGGTTTAGAATACATGCTGATGAAATTGTAAAGCAATATTCTCAAGGATCTTATATGTTATGTGTTAAATCTGTCATAAACCCTTAGATGATTATGAATTTGACTCCCTCAATGGATATATAGCACTGATCTAAGTTTTATTAATTTGTGCGGGTTCAAGATTTCGGCTGTCTTTACTTCCAGCTTTGCTATACCAAATCAATGACTATTTTGTATTAATCGTGGAATGTGTTGTAGTTATCTCATGCCTCCAAATAGTTGATATTACTGATGAACAACCACCCTATCTCAGATATCCTTTATGCTGAGCTATTAAATGAGATTATTTTTGTTGTTAATGTTGTTTACAATAATGGTGCAGATGTTGTAAATGCATTAAGGGATCACCCTCCCGGGTCTTGTAGAGCTCAAAGTGTAGGAGGTCTTTAAAATCCTCGTTAGTTGGTCCAGGTCCTTTGAGTTTCCCTTGATTGGAATTGGCAATTCTATAGGTAGACCAGAAGACAAACCTGGTTACAGTAAAAACAACCAATAGGTAGAGGGGAGAGAGATAGAGGGTAGAGGGGAGGGAGATAAGAGTGAGTGAGGGAGAGACAAAGAATTGAGAGAGGGAGTGAGGGAGGGAAGGTGAGACTTGAGAGAGAGAGAGGGAGCAGGAGGGAGGGAGAGAGATAGAGGGTGAGGGTAAAGGGTCGAAGGTTTAGGAGTTTATGCCAATGGTTTAGGGTTTAGGGTTAAAGGTGGAGGGAGAGACAGAGGGAGGGAGGAGGAGAGGAGAGACCCCGAGAGGAGAGGGGTAGGGGGGGAGAGTCTTGAGAGAGAGAGGAGGGAGGGAGAGAGACAGAGGGCAGAGGGGTTGGTCAGAGGGTAGAGGGTTTGGCCTTGGAGTCTAAGGGCTATGGCCTAGTGGGCCTAGGGTTAAAGGTAGAGGAGAGAGATAGAGGAGGAGGAGTGAGACCCGCCGAGAGGAGAGAGGGGGTAGGAGGGAGTCCTTGACAGAGAGAGAGGAGAGAGTGGGAGAGAGAGTGGCAGTGATTTGCATGATCTAAGGGCTAAGGGCAGATAGCCAAGGCAGGAATGGAGAGAATTAGGAGGAGAGAGAGAGAGAGAGGAGGGAAGGAGAGGGAAGAGGGAGGAAGGAGAGAGAGAGACCTGAGAGGAGTGGTGCTAGGGACAGATGACCTAGAGAGAGAGAGAGAGGGAAGGAGGGAGATAGATAGAGGGAGAAGGGCTAAGGGTAGAGGGTAGAGGGTTTTAAGGTTTAGGGTTTAAGGGTTGGCCTAGGGTCAGGCTCTAAGGCAGAGGGAGACACATAGAGGGAGTGAGTGAGAGATAAAGAGACCTAAGAGGAGAGGGTAGGGAGGAGAGACTTGAGAGAGATAGAGAGAGGGTAGAGGGGTAGAGGGTTTAAGGGTTTAGGGTTTAAGGGTTGGGGCCTAGGGTTTATGGTTATGGCAGGAGGGGAGAGAGATAGAGGGATTTAGTGAGAGAGGGAGGGAGGGAGTGGATAGAGATAGAGGGTAGAGGGTAGAGGGTAGAAGGTAGAGGGTTAAGGGTAGAGGGGACAAAGATAGGAGGGAGTGAGAGAGAGAGACCTGAGAGAAGGAGAGGTGATAGGAGGGTGAGAGTTGATAGAGAGGGAGGGAGGGAGGGAGTATTGGGAGAGAGATAGAGGGTAGAGGGTTTAAGGGTTTAGAGTTTAAGGGTTAAGGGTTTAAGGTTTAGGGTTAAGGGTAGAGGGGAGAGAGATAGAGAGAGTGAGTGAGAGAGAGAGACCTGAGAGAGGGAGAGGGTAGGAGGGAGCCCTGAGAGAGAGAGAGAGGGCAGAGGGTAGACAAATGTGAGGGTTTAAGGGTTTGGGGTTTGCTAAGAGTTTAGGGTTTAGGGTTATGGGTAGAGGGAGAGAGATAGAGGGATTCTGAGAGAGGGAGGGAGGGAGAGAGATAGAGGGTTAAGGGTTATGGGTATGCTGCCTTTTATCGACCAAGCTATCTTCCTGGCTCACCTGTATAGAATTAAGTAATTCCAATCAAGGGCAACTCAAAGGACCTGGACCAACTGACAAGGATTTTAAAGAACTCATACACTTTGGGCTCTGCAAGACCCGAAAGGGTGATCCCTTAATGCGTTTACAACCTCTGCACCATTATCGTAAACAACATTAACAACAAAAAATAATCTCATTTAATAGCTCAACATAATAGGATAATACTGAATAGAATTGGTTGTTCATCAGTAATATCAACAATTTAGAGCATGAGATAACTACAACACATTCCACAGTGTAAAATAGTCATTGATTTGCAATTTGTAGCAAGCGCTAGGTAAAGACAAACCAAATACTGAACCATACAAATTAATACAACTTAGATCAGTGCTATATATCCATTGAGGGAGTCAAATCCATTAACATTTAAGCGGCTTCATGACAGATTTAACACATAACATATAAGATCCTCTTAAGAACATTGCTTTACAATTTCATCAACATGTATTCTAACCCAATACTACTTATCAACCTTATATAGAACATATATCCACCTACAATCCCATTCATAAGCATTTTAATTAATTCCTTGAATTAAAGCCAAAACAAAATTCATATACACCACAATAGTGAGATGAACAAGACAACCCTTGATTATCTTATTCAAAATTCAGATATGCATGTACAATGGAGAGGCATGAGTTTGAATGAATCATTTCAATTCAAATGCTAGTACTATCATAAAACATAAAATCCCCATGAATTCAAAACCTACTAAAGAATGAATCAAAACCTAAATTGCATTTTCCTTAAAACCATCAAACTTTATAATTTGCTCTACAACTCTACCTAGACTCGACCAAAAATATCTAAATTGCTAACTCGTAATTCTAGCCTTGAAATCCTTCTTATAGAAAATGAAGGAGCAAACAAGCATCAGGCCAGAAAGTACACTTGTCACCAACCAATTAAAACACCTAGTGATATTCCAAAAATTGTTACAACATCAATCATCGTAGAGAATCTTCTTGTTCATAGTTCCCACTGAGAATGGTTGATGCAACAACAAAAAACCTCAAGAATCACGTGCCCAGACTGCCACCAGAAACAAAATTGGAATTCGTTGTAACTGCAACAGCTGATTTACCAACCGTTAGCAGCCCACACCTTTTACTCTTCCTGAGTTAAATATTTATTTACCCATTTCTGGTATTCTTCATCAGTTGTCCAATCAAAATTAATTACCTCATTCACCTTGACATTATAAGGTGTGTATTTAACTGCTACTCGATTTTCTTCCCTTTCAAAAGATTCTAAGAACGAGATGGTGCTAATGATTTTGTCCATACAGCTCACCAATAAATCATAATCTGAGTCATCACAAATTAATTTAATTTGATCATTAATGACCTCATTTTCCTGATCCTTCCACTGTTGGAGTGACCTGATATTCCCTTGCTCATCAATTATGTCAGGTAACAATGTGTTGCCCCAATCATCAAAATTCTTCACCAGCTCCCTGATCTTCCTACTCAAGTCATTTGGTAAGGTCTAAAAACCTTGCAATTATTTAACTAACACATGAGTAGGCCTTAATAATTGGGGCCTATTATTTATATTAAACCTTGAGGCCTTATACATTATGTCTAAATCATTGGCCCTAGGGATCCAATTTTCAATTAATGTTATCACTATTTCATGATCCCTATCAATATTCTTTATTGCATCTAATAATAAAGAATATAAAGAATATATAGATGACAATATATTATCTACCTTCTCATTTAGATGCCTTAATACAGTAGTCACAACCTCCTTTTGTTTTAGAAGGGCTCCTTCCTCACTTACCTTCAAAGATGCCTGTAATTCTTCAATTTTATGCATTAGCTACTTCTTCGAAGGATCAAAAGAGTATTCCATTTATTCATCAATTTGTTCCAAAGAAGGGTTGAGGGAAGGAGTTTAACTGGGAGACCCTGGTGTGGAAACAATAGGAGAAGTAGGAGGCACTGACCCTGATGTGGAAGGCAATGTACTGATCCCTAGAGCACTTGATGTCTCCCCAATCCATTTGTACCTTAACCTATCCACCTCAGTCTGCAGTTCAACATTCCTTTGCTACATCTTGCTATATTCCTCAATCAAGAGATTATATTTCTCCATTAGGCTTTTCTTTTCAGCCTCCTCTCTTTCAACAGTCTTTTGTGCCAATTTGGCCACATTTATAGTCAAATTAGTGGCCTTAGTGGTTGAGGTCTCTGAAGCCCTCTTTATTATTAACCCTCCTCTTAAATTTGGGCTAATATTAGTAACATTTGGCTTTCTCCCTTGAGGGGCCAATGCCCAAATTTCCAAGGTCTCATATTCTTCATTGAAAGCAGAATCTTGCAATGTTGCTTTGACCTCTTCTTTAGAATCTTGCAAGGGATGCTTGGACTTCAGAATAGAATTAAAAGCTATGACATCTGAAATGTCTCATTCAGGAAAAATCAAAACACCAGCTTGACTTACCAGCTTTCTCCCTTCCTCAAGAGTGATGTTCTTGAATTCATCCATTAATTAAGCTTTCACTTCACCATCATTCTCCTAGTTTGGACTATTCAATTCTTGACTTATCCCCTCCATGATCAATCAGATGAATGACCATCATCCCAGATCTTGATTTGATCCGAATCAATCCCATATAGAGGGAAGGCATACCAATTTGCATGTCCTAATCAGTGACAAAAATTTCATCCACCAAATCCTCATGTGGTTGATCAATATTTTTCCTCTTAGGGCTTGGCTCGGATGGTGGTGGTGAGGGACTATCCTCAAGTGATGATTCCAAATCAATGATCTTAATTGCCCCAGGCATTTTGAATTTTGGACTTGGTTGTGTAGGAAATTTCATTATTTGTTTCCCTTTTTTTTCCTCTTCTTCCTCATCACTGCTATCATCTCTTTTCCTCATGTAAATAGGCCTCTTTCCTATAGGTTGGTATGTTGGCCTCGTTTCAATTGGCCTGGAACCTTGCTCGTGTATACCTAGAATCAACTCCAAGTTTATCTTCTTAGTCCTCAAAGTGCCCATGATTTCTTTGAAATTCTCCATCAAAAAGTCAATTTTCTTATGGGATGGATTGAATTCCAACAATGGATCATACTTTGGATCCATTTTGTGCATAATATCCAATAGCTTATCCTAAGCTATCCACTTCTCCTTGTTCAACTCCTGCTTGCTTAGGTCAAATTCATTTCTAATCAAGTCCTCAGGAAAGTTGAACTCATGCACAAACTTACCACCTTTTATCCTTTGTCTGAAAAGGGAAAAGAAACCCTCAGGATCATGTTGTCACTTAGGACCACACCTCAAATGATAGTCTTCAAAGAATTTCCCAAAGTGCACCTAGCCTCCTTTCGAAAAGACAAAATCCGACACCACTGTATAATCTAGGAAAAGCATTCCTTTACCCTTCCCAGTAAGGTTGTCCTCATGGATACAACCAATTTTCCACATAACCTCTACAAATCCCACCCTTGGTGGCACATTGTATGGCAATATATGAGGGGTCCCTTGAAAATCGTACACCCTCAAGACAATGCTGACTGGATATGGAATAATGTCACCCTAGTTATGGAAAACCTTCAATTTTGGCCTCCTCCCTTTTGGTCTGAGGAAATCATGCAGTCCCTCAAGAATCCTAGGTACATTTACCATCAGTCTGGCTCTCAATCTAGAAGCAAAACAATTGTCAAAATGCACACAACTAGTGTTTTCCTTGTTACATGATAAATCTACAGTCCACATCTGTACTGAAAATCTTTCTCCATCAACCAATTTCCTTAATTCCATCTTCTCAGAGAAGAAATCAACATTCTTGTACAAGAGCATGTACATTAACAAAGAATACCAAAAGAATTGGGTGCCTGTATCATTTTTTTGCAACTTTAAAATCCCTTCATGTATCCTTTCAGCCAATAAAGAAGCAAAATCATAAGTCACAGAGAAGTTAGGGTGTTGTATTTGCACCCCCATGAACATGTAAGCGATAGGAATCACTGTGTTAGGATTGAAACCCAAAATCTGGCACAGTGAGTAAAAAGTGGCCAAGAAATGATTTGCAAAGAAATTCAATCTGAAAGATTCCTGGTCACTAGGGCTAATATAGAATCTTGAACCTCCTTCCCTAGCCAAATGAGGTGGGAGCAGCTTAGCTCGAAAGAGTGATTTCAACTTCCCATACTCTTGCTTCATTTCCTCAAGATTGATAGGAACCATGCACATGCTAGGCTCACTCAAATCAAAAACATATCAAAATTCTTCCTCTGTTAATGCTTAATAGAACCCTTCCATCATTATCTCTAATTACTCGTGTGGTAGGGTCATATTGTGCAGCCACTACCCTAAGCAAGTCTACATCAGGGAACACATTTGGTATCACCAGCTTCCTCATATCATACATCCAACCATTCGAAAAGGGGTGAGGCAAATTCCTCTGTCCAAACCAAAATTTGGGCATCTCCAAACCTGTAAGAGGAACCCTAGCATCGGCTATGTTGGAACAATTATACACTAATCCCTCCCCTAGGGTTTTTCCTCACATCAAAACCAATCCCTTCTTCCTATCATTTGTTGACAAGGGAAATTGATCCAGGAAGTCATCATATAGGTTTCTACTTAAATAATCAATCTAGCTAGAGTGTTGCTTTGTCGGTGCCATCTTGAGTATACTAGGGCTTCCTTGCTATCTCAAACCTTAGATAGACTAGGGCTAAACAAAATATGAAATTACAGAACAAAAATTTGCAATTTCCCACAATTCAGTTAACCTATAGCCCTAAAACAATTATCAATAAGTCCTACGACAAGCACACCACAAATTTCCCCCAAATTTGAATTCAGAATAACTAGGAGATACAAAAATTGAACTCACAACTTTGCGCTTGCGTAAACCCAAATCCTTGTTGTAACAACTTGTGACTTCATCCTCGGCTCCATGACTGCTCCGTAAAGATGTTTTGAATACTTTGTGATACCAAAAGCAGAAGAATACTTGCTTTATTTCTATCAAACTAGGGCAGTAGATGTCATGTCTACCATTAAAGCTCACTCGTGCACTGCACAAACGACTCCATTCATATTTGATGCAGGTTCAAATATTAGTCGTCGATCCTTCACCTTAGTTCATCAAACGACTGCTTTCAAATCAAGCTGACACAATCTCCATCGTGGCAACAAGGGGCCCACCATACTATATGCTGCCAAAAAAATCCACATGGTGCTTGCCCGCGATATTGCAATCGATAAAGACCTCGCAACTTCTGATCACGTGATGGTGGGAAACCGTTGATCTTCAACCATTGGAAATCCAGTTCATCTAACATAGTTGCCAGCTTTGTCATTAACCATCGAGCATCTTCCCCACCGAGATCACAACACCTCCGTTGATTTGAAACATGTGCATCTCACAAATGCTTTAGTAACCCACTACATAATGTATTAAAGTCAGATTAATTTACCAAAGTATTTCCATTGTTCCTTCAGCTTCACCAGATGAGGCACGTGGCGCCCACCCGTGATATCATGATCAACCAAGACAGTGTGGTGGGGTCATTGCGGGATGGCAGGGAATGATTGAGATCAAATGATGATTGATTAATGGTCATGCAAACTTGTCCCTCTACAAAATATAAACATTTATTAAAGGAATAAGGGGACATCACTAGGCCAACGACAAACAATGACATAATTTGTCACTCAAACAAGCGAGCACAAGACCATCCAAGACTTAGGAGAAATAAAGTCAAGCAAAAGAAATAGAATGATAAAACAAAAGGGGGTTAGACCTAGACGAAGCGATGGGACTTAAGATGTTTTAAAACCTTCCAAAAAGTAATGACCGAATAGATCCTTCCTAAGGCGTAAGATAATACTAGGGTTTTACAAGAAGACAAAGGTAAAACAAAGATAATACTAGGGTTTTACAAGAAGACAAAGGTAAAACCCCAACTTTAGGCTTTTCCCAAACACCATGGATGACTAGAGACATAAGGCAGGATAAAACTTTGAAGCTCCATCAGTTCCATCACTACCCATAACCCTAAACCTTAAACCATTAACCCTTAACCCTTAAACCCCAAACCCTTAAACCCTCTACCATCTCTCAAGTTCCTCCCTCCTACCCCCTCTCCCTCTCTCAAGTCTCTCTCACTCCCTCTATCTCTCTCCCCACCTCAACCCTAAACCCTAAACCTCTTAAACTCTAAACCCTAAACCCTCTAATTCTACCCCTTATCTCTCCCCACTCCTCCCTCTTTCCCCCTCTCTCTCCTGCCACCCTCCTACCCCCTCTCCTCTCTCTCGTGTCTCTCTCTCTCTTTTATCTCCCTCCCTCTACCTCTTAACCCTCTACTTCTAATCTCTCTCTCCCACTCCCTCCCTCTCTCTCTCTCTCACTCAATCCCTCTATCTCTCCCCCCTCTACCCATAACCCTAAACCTCTTAACCCTAAACCCCAAACTCCTTAAACCCTCTACCCTACTCCTCACGTGCTTCTCTCTCTCTCTCTCAAGTCTCTCCCTCCCTACCCCCTCCCTCTCCTTCAGGTCTCTCTCCCTCTACCCTTAAACCCTAAACCTCAAACCCTTAACTCTTAAACCCTCTAATTCCTACCCTCTACACCTTAACCTCTTTCCCTATCTCTCTCCCCACTCCCTCCTCTCTCTATCAAGTCTCTTCCTCCCACCCTCTCCCTCTTAGGTCTCTCCTCACTCACTACCCTCTATCTCTCTTCCTCCCTCTACCCTTAACCTGAAACCCTAAACCCTTAACCCTTAAAACCATCTTAATTCTCTACCACTAACCCCCTCCTCCCTCTCTCTCTCTCTATATCTCTCTCTCCTGGGTCTCCATCCTACTCCCTCTCCTCTCTCTCTTAGGCCCTCTCTCTACTCCCACTCATCTCCACTCCTCTATCTCTCTCCCTAACCCTAAACTTTAAACTCTTAAAACCCTCTACCCTCTACCCTTAACCTCCCTTCCTTTTATCTCTCTCTCAAGTCTCTCCTCCCTCCTGAAGCACCACCCCTCTCCTCGAGTCCTCTCTCACCTCACTCACTCCACTCAACTTCAAGTCTCCCTCCTACCCCTTCTCCCTCTCTTAGGTCTTTCTCTCACTCACTCACTCCCTCTATCTCTCTCCCCTCCACCCTTAACCCTAAACCATTAAACCATCTACCCTCTACTCTTAACCCTCCTATTATCTATAAAATTTGAAATTTTTATAGTTGTTTGTACTCATGAAAGTTTTCCAAAGAGGCCCATATCATGAATATAAAATTGATGTATTTTGATTTTTCGCCCATGTTCTAGTTAGTATTTACCATTTGGTCCCATAAAATTCACCTGACCCCAAGAATTTGAATATATAAAGTCATATCAGCATGAGATGATATAGGTGTTCCCGACCCATAAGTTATTTTATACTAACACATATTTTTCAGTGCATCGGCAAGAGGTCGTGAATGTCTTATTGATATAATTATTCATATCGGCATGATGCAGTTCGTAGTCTCAATGACAAAAAGATCCTATCAAAAGGACAACAGTCATCAGGATGAGACATATCAAGCACATATGTGTCTTATTAACTAAAGCACAAAGAACTATATCGGCTAGACTTGGGCCGTCGGAGTGAAGTCACATAGCATCCATTCGGTTTTTCTGATAAATCAAAGGAGGATTTTGTCGATATGAGTTCATGGAGTCCTGTCGACCCCCTATGTCACATCAACATGATTGCATTTGTAAAGCCTTGGTGATACATTTTGATCATTAGCGAGACTAGTTTCATCGGAGAGAGATATGAGAGTCATGCTGAGTGTTGTTCCATCAGCAAGAAAATAATTATGTCTCGGCGATCAGAAAATAGACCAAAGGAAATATCTTCGCGAGATACGAAGTAAGTAGAGGAACATCTGCCCGACTTACAAAGTCACAACGACATGTTTGCATTGGTGGGAGTTATAGCGATATACTTGAGATTGAAGGGATAACTCTCGGGGAGACTCATAACTCCGGTGAAACTATGAGACATCTTAGCAATATATGATCTATCGATAGCAAAGATACAAGTGAATCAAAATAACTCTCGAGGAGACTCAAAGTGTTGGGGAAAGTACAAGGTGTCTTACAAATGTTTTAATGAGCATTGGCAGAAGCCCTAATAGAAGGATCGCCCAAGATATGAAAATGTCTCGCCGACAATATTGCATCATGTGATAGTAAGAGTTTCAAAAAAAGACCTGCTACACTCGTGTTTCAGCTAAAACATTAACGGTGCCATGAAGCATAAGTAACTTCATGAATTAAAGAAAATTCAATTGAAAACACTATTGTGGAATTGATAGCGGAGAAAGCAGAAGGACAAATGAAGAACCAAGGCATTTTTCGACTCAAAAGTTTCAAGCAAAATACAATAAGCTCTTTGCACCTTGACTTCTGTAGTTTTGACTTCTGCAATTTTTGAAGAATGGAAGCCACTAGTTTAGGAAAATTGAAGGGGAGAAAACATGGGGAAAGTAGTTAATCTAGAGGGAAAAAATAGAAAACCAAAATTGAGCTAGAGGGCACTGAGCGGAAGCTAAGCCAAGATCTTATCAACCAATTACCTGGCTCTGGACCTAAAGCTAGGAAATCTACACAACTTAGGGTAGAAGTGGATAAACTAGATGACAAATGTAAGCTCATAGGAGATATTTGGATACTAATCAGAGGCTATGAACTTTTTAGTTTTCATTACTATCGGAGAAATCATTTTGAACTAGTATGTAATCCATGGAAGCTTAATCTAAGAAAGTTGGTCTGCCCTAATGTATTTGTCAATATTGAATTGGTGAGATTGTTGGCCGCTAGTTATAATTCAAAACTCAAAGCCATCTATGACCCATCCGGGAAACCATTGATACATATATCAGAAGATGCAATAGACGAGGTTTTCAAATTGGAAGGGGTTTGCAATGAGAAAATAATATGTGAAGAATTAGAAAGGGAATTCAGGAGGATGGAAACAATTTATTAAGGTTGGAGGTTGCCACTGCACAGAATTAGATAGGGCGGCAAACCAGTTGCACTAGAGGATAGTGATGGACCCCCCTTCCATGTTGATCTTTTTGAACCCTATATGAAGTATACTTATTTCTCGGTAGGCCAAGTATTGGGAATGGAAGTCCCAGAATATATGTCAATCGTGCCTATGATAATTTCAACAGATATTTAGTATCATAACTCTATACCTTTTTATTATGCCTCATACATTTTTAAGGGGCTTGATTCTAGGTTGATGGAAGTGAAAAGTGGAGCCTCTATCTTACATCTTAGGAATTATTCATTTTTGATGCACATAGTGTTGTATTTTGGATGGGAGTTAGGGTTATGGCCTCAGGAGATGAGAATTTCCCAATTTGATAAGGAAGGTATGTCATTACCTGTTCAATTATGGACTGTTGTTTGGGATAGCAGGTTTGCTAATTCTTGTTTCATACACTTTGAGGAGTATTTTGTAAAACCATTGTAAAAATTCTATAATCATCCATGTGCTTATTCTCTATCTGATGAGATAAAGAGGTTTCTCAGGCCTAAGGACTTCAATGGGCCAATTAATCACAATTGGGGGGATTGGTATTGTTTGGATTATGCTACCATGATTAGGGTTTACGGATTTGAAGATGCCCCATTGATTTTTCCTAAAACAATCTCGGACAGGATTGCATACTTGGAAATTGTTTGGCAGATGGACTTTTCCAATGTTATGAATTTGAGCTCCTTTGGAAAACAAGCTTTCATGTCTAGTATGTTGTGCTTCGGTGATTTTACTGTATTGGCGAAGGAAGGGTACAATTTGATTCTTGATAAGCTACTACAATACAACATGAAAAGAGGACCACCTAGAAATAATTTTGATCCAAAAGGGTATATCAATTCTGCTAGACAAAAGATAAACTTTGGAGGATATCAACATGTACCCTATCAGTTTGATGATATGATCAGGAACTTGGAAGCTGAAGAAGCAGAAATGGTGGTAGAAAAATATAATCAAGGGTTGCAAGATACAGAGTTGTTATCTTCTGGGGAAGAGGCATCTGAGGGTAATGTGCCACAGGGTTAATCCAATAAGATGTCAAGATTGAGAACTCAGGACTACACCTGCCCTGCCAGGGAATTAAATGTGGAAGAGAGTATAGATACAAATGCAAGGCACGTGGAGTATAAGTCATTTGTATCAGATAATGAATTTATAAAATCTCCATAATTTAAAGGATTCTTGTATAAAAAAAAGGAAAAGAGATAAGAGAAATGGTTGATAATGTTACACCAAGTAATGAGGAACAGCTATTGAAGGACCTAAAGATGAGTGTGGATAGAGAGATGGCGGGTATGACCCCTACGAAGGAAAGGAGAATGTTTGAAAATGTTGGTGTTATGATCTTTCCAGGGTTGGATCTCAATTTTGCATTAGTCTTTGATAGTTTTTTGAAGGACAGTAATGCTACACATAAGCTCAACCCGGATAAGGTGACAGAAGTATATGCAGGGTCAAAATACAATCCAAATGAAGGGTCATTGATGATTTGGGCCTTGTATCCACCTCACAGGAAATCAGTTGTCATTGATACTGAGAAAGCATTCGAGCATGTTATGAATCTAAAGGTTGGGGAGGCTGATCCTGTGGCAACTACAGAGATTGGAATCAATGTAGCAAAATTGAAGAAAGCTCAAATACAGATGTTAATCAAGGAAAGAGAAATGTACAAAATGAATAATGAGAGGATGTTGAGAGAAAATGACCACCTGAAAGATTTTTTAGGAGTTACAATGAATTCAACCAAGCTGCTCACTCATGGTGAAATTTCACAAGCAAAAGATCATTGGGAAGGATCAAGTGTATATTCTCAAGGGAAATATGATGCACTTATAGCAGTAATTAAGAAAAGACAAGCCAGTCTAACAACTTGGTTGAATAAGCTCTAGGGAACACACTCACATAACTTTGTTGCATTGCAAGAACATGAAAGAATGGATGGTAGGATTCTGGAGAAGCTTCAAGAAATAAACCAGAGGGATGTTTCCAATAATGTAGCAATTGAGGCTACAAATCATCTTGTGAACAAGCACAGAGACTTCTTTGAATAATATGGAGGGGATGCACAGGGATTAATTGATGCCACCAAAAAGGGATTGAATGCATTCTTCGATGATAAAGGAAAATTAAAAGAAATGACTAGGTGGAAAAGTGAAAGTGAATCAATATTGCAAGAAATTCTAAAGACAACTACCACGAAAGATACAACACTAGATGAAGCATGCGAACAGAATGAAAAGATGGTGAAAATGGAGATCGTGATCCAGAATGCATTGGGAGATGCAGATACACATGAGCATCGGGACTACTTGGACCACTTGTCAAAGATTCATTTGTGGCTTAATAGAGCCTAATTACTTCTTTTTAATTATTTGTTTTTTTAACATGAGACATTTCTGAAAGGATGTGTCCTTTCGAGCAGTTGATGTATAAATATCCATTTTTGGTAGCAAATAGCAAATATTGAATAGGAGAAAGATACAATAGATTACAATGTTTTGCAATTATGAGACTATGATGCATGTTTGAAACTATGGAGATATCAATGAAAATCATTTAATGTGGTGGCGTATTTCTGGTATCAATTGTTTGTTGTGTTAATTGAAAGTATTACTGAAGTTGTCTCCAAGGTTGATGTTTTTTAGTTATTTAAATTGATATAACAAGCTTATATTCAGTTTATCGGTGCACACTTGTTGTATCTGTATGGTTGATTAATTGGTTCTTTCAAGAAAATATTAAATCCTTTTAATTAGTTGATCATAGTAATTAGGGAATCTCATTTGGATCATTAAGAAGAACTTGGTAATCATATTCTTGCATGTTTATACAAGTTATAAACTCAAATTTATTTTCCAAACAATTAGAGTATCTTCCAAAAAGAAGTTACTCATTTTAGATTTCTCATTTGACTCTGCATACCCAATAAGGCACTAGTCTATACATTTTCACCATTTAG